>VWYK01039921.1:3664-17466 GCA_013399775.1 Semnornis frantzii | reverse complement strand
GATTTTTTAAAAAATCCAACCAAAACCAAACAGAAGAAAACCTCGCTAGAGCTTGCAGTATACCAACCAGTAACAAAAAAGGAGTGCTAGTATCCTAGATTTTGGGGGGAAACAGAAGTCATGGGAAGCAGGTCCATTTCCAGTTTGTGATGACAATGGACACAAATGGATTCTGTCATCATCCTGCCTCCAGTTGTGGTGCTAAGAGCAACTGACACATATGACTTAACTTAGCATTTCATTTCTCTTCACCTACATGTCAGGGTCAGAACGATGCTGGGCATTTTTCTTCCATTTCAGTACTGCAGCGTGTGTGTCTCAGTTCAGCTAACTGGAAATTCTACTGAGCAACCACTTTAAGATACCTTCCAGTGCCACCAGACTCATCTGCTTGAATACTGAAGTGGTGAGTTTCAATGACTGAAACATTCCTTGAAAATAAAAATGTAGTTGAGGACAACGTAAAAGGTGTTAAAGTTACGCACCACATTGGCTACCAAATGCTCACCTGTGGTGCCACATTTCCTCTATACTGGGCCCCATAACATGGAGTTTGGGTATTGTTGGCAAGCTGCCTGGAACTCCACTGCTAAGCGTAAGGACTCAGTCGCTTGATGCTGCCAGAAAGAACCCTAGGCTAAGACAAGGAGCCAACTTGGATGAAGGGAAGAGATTAGTACAAGGGGAAAAAAAAGTAATGGGATAAATAACAACGCTGCAGGTCTTTAAGGACAAAGCTTGCTGGAAAGAAAATATCACATCAGATTTGTTTCTAATAAAAAAGTGAGATGACGCTGTGAAGCCCTGAAGAGGAAAAACTGCTAAATCTTTGTGACACTGATCCTTGGAACACAGTAGAATAATACATTTTAATACAGTGCTGAATTTTAACAAACTGCAAAGGACTTATTAAATTTTAAATGAAGAAACAAAAGTTATCAAGATCTTCCAATCTGCACATTCTTTATAACTGTGATTTTAAAAAGGAAAATAAAAGACAGTGACAAAAATGTAGTAGCCAAATTATCAGGAGTTATCCTGACATTTAAGGAATCATCAATGAAAACCAGAAGCATTCTTAGATTACTGTTGTGACAATTCATACCTGGGGGTAAGCTAAACAAAACAGAAATCTTCTACTTTCTATGTATAAAATGTCTTTAAAAGATCAAAATGATAATGCTGAGCTTTTTATGTATTAGAACCTTTTTGAAGGGAAAAATACCTTACATATTCTAGTACTTCCATGAATATCATAATTTGTTTTTTTTTGCATCCAGACAAAAAACACCTGATATGGAATATACAGTATTTCTCTTGAAATTCCTCATTTGTAAGTTATCCTACAGCTTCAAAGAGCAGCCAAAACCTAAGGGAATGTGCTACTTTTCTACAGCTGGTGCATTAACATAGTATTCTGAACTCCAAGGATGTTATTGGCTGCTGTGCTGAGTCCTGTTTGCAAACCTTCAGTTTCTAGCGACCCAAAAGAATAGCTCAGATTGACTAAGTGTGTAGTATCTGTAAGAATGAGTAAATATTTAGCTGAGTTAAAGTAGATTGACACAACAGATTTTAGAGGTACCTGACACAGTAGGTCTAAAAGGGCAATTATTTTACCAAGAAACAGAGGAGAGAGATTAATGTGGAAAGAAGTGCAGTGAACTTCTGCTTCACTGCAGATGGTGTGTGAATGGTTGATGTGAACATCCCAGGCGCCTTGGTAGAGAAGACAATCTTCCCTGCTCCTTCAGTCACCACCTGCTTGGTGATCAGAGAATGCAATATGAAGGAGGAGAGTCCAAATGAGCGCTCCGTGTGCTGGGACTGTACGAGTCCCACCTGATGTTAACAGTCCCATTGTGCCAGTAGTCAATAAAGCTCCCACACAAAATCGGCCAGGCTTAGAAACAAAGCATTGCACCACGTGCTACCAGAGAACCATCTCAGATGCCAGATGAAGCACACTACTTGCACACTTCTCATCTAATGTACTCTCACTGAAGACCTAAGGATTATCTTGTATTCTCCTGATGCAAACTCATCTTGAACAGCAACCACCTACTGAAAACATTATTTTGCATGTTCCTTTGTGATTTGCTTTAGACAATCTTGCTTTGGCAAGGGGGGTTAGACTAAATGATCTTCAGAGGTCCTTTCCAATCTCTACCATTCCATGACTCTGTCAAAATCTCACCTAATTAATAGATTTTTATATGCCAGGTCTTTTGGCCTAATCAACATAATCAAAACTACCTATCTAATCAAAATTATCCAGTATATATGATATCGGAACTAGTCAATGGTAACTAGAAATCTCAGTACTGCTATACATGGCTCATAACAGGTATGTGTATTTTTATTATAGTGCCAGTATAAAAATGAGAAAAACTCTTCCATTTACCTTAGGAAGTAGGTGGTCTTTGAACAAGACTACAAAGTAATCTTCAAATAAAATGAAAAACAAGGAAACATGCCTGAAAATAGTAGATCAGTCGTTTTCATTAAACACATACCAGTATTCTTTCAAAGATTCGTCTGGTTTTGACAATGAGGTGATGATAAAAGAACCATCGAAAAATCTTTCAAGGCATAAACAGAAGAATAAAAAAAAAAACAACAAAAACCAACAACAAACCGGCACAAACGAACTCAGTAAACATCCCCCTTGTCCCCTCCCATGAATCCTCAAATGGTTGAAAACTCTGGCAAGCCCTGTTCTGCTTGGTTTGTGGCAATGCTGGCATGCTCTGCTCTAATAAAACAGAACTCTGTGAAGCAGACAGATCTCCTGATCACTTGTCTCTTTTTTGCAATCCCAGAGGTTGATCGTATCACCCTCTGATAGACAGGTAAGTGAATCCAGGTGGAAGGAAATTGTTTTCATACAATTAGCACTAAACACATCACTGCCCAGTCAAGAATTTAGAGGCAAGACCTAAGATGAAAACATAGAAAACAGTGAAGACTTCAATCCAGTTTGTTTTTAAAATTCAAGACCTTGTTTTTAAAATTCAAGAAAGTATTTTGTGAAAATCCAAGGCAAATGAATGAAAAAAAAAAAGTTTAAGAAAGAAAAAAAAAATTTCTTTCAGCCTCTGCTCCCCATTTTTGTAGCTGTCTCCATCAATTAGGCACATATTGCTAATAAAATACATTCTGTTGAATGTTGTATGTATGTGGGAGAAAACCTGTGGGCCTGTTGCACAAACAGTAAGCAAGGAACAGACATACTAAATGATCCGAAGCACCAGATAAAACAAAACACAGCATCATCATTTAGGAGGTCATTTGCCCAGAAATATCATAATGATAAGAAATTTGAGTATTCTATCTCATAGCAATTTCCTCTGCTTCAATAAGAACAAAAACAAAAAAGCCTCAAGCTTAAATGTAAAAGAGGTAAGGGAAGAACCTGGTAGAATTTTGGTTGCAAAATTATTCATCTTGGCTTTTCAATTACTCTGGAAATACTCAGTTGTTTAATAAGCAGGCTACTGGTTGGTTATTCCTAAGTAGCTGAAACAGAATTGGTAAGCCAGGGTGAAACCTAGCATGATGGATTGATCTTTTATTAATACATGCAGTCAACAACATATGAACACTGCTGGCCTTGTAAACTTCCCTTCAACCCTTCTGACATGTCCAGCTAAGATTCATACACTTATCAAAGGGTACCTTGAAATTATAATCATAGCCTTCACCAACAGTCTCATATTCGAGCCCATTTCTTCCCTTCCTTCACATTTACTTCACCTTCTTTAAGTTTTCTAACAAGTTTTGTCATTCTCAGCCTGTACGGCATTGTTATATTTATCAGAATATGAATAATTCCTAATTCTTGTACTTTTTTATTCTCTGCCTCAGCGAGGGGAAAAGAGCAAGGCTGAGACACGCGTTTACTAACAAATGCTGCTTCCCATTTTCATTCTGACACCGATTTTAACATTGCTAAGGCATGAAAAAAAATACCCAAGAAACAACAAAGAACAGCTACATTACATTTTTTAATTCAGTGTTTTGATTAAGGTTTACACAGTATTAGTTACTTCACAAAAGCATAATTAATTCAGTGAGCATAATATTTTCTGTTAAGGCCAACTGGAAACATCAAGGCCTTTCACCTCAAGTCCAAGAACTCAAATGAAACTCAAGTATCTGGCATGAGGTAAACAATATTTTAAAAATGAAATTAAAAAATCATAGAATAGAATCATAGAATCAACCAGGTTGGAAGAGACCTCCAAGATTGTCCAGTCCAACCTATCACCTAGCCCTATCCAGTCAACTAGACCATGGCACTAAGCGCCTCATCCAGTTTTTTCTGGAACATCTCCAGGGACAGTGATTCCATCACCTCCCTGGGCAGCCCATTCCAATGCCAATCACTCTCTCTGTGATGAACTTCCTCCTAATATCCAGGCTGTACCTCCCCTAACACAACTTGAGACTGTGTCACCTCATTCTGTTGCTGGTTACCTGTTGCTGGAGCCCACCTGGCTACAAGCTCCTTTCAGGTAGTTGTAGACAGCAATGAGGTCTGCCCTGAGCCTCCTCTTTTCCAGGCTGCACACCTCCAGCTCCCTCAGCCTCCCCTCACAGTGCTGTGCTCCGGGCCCCTCACCAGCTTTGTCACCCTTCTCTGGACACGTTCCAGTACCTCAACATCTCTCTTGAACTGAGAGGCCCAGAACTGGATACAGTACTCAAGGTGTGGCCTGACCAGTGCTGAGTACAAGGGAAGAATAATCTCCCTTGTCTTGCTGGCCACACTATCCAAGGACAGCATCAATGAGACTCGGATTTAGGTGACCCTTCTTTCACTTACAGCACTGCTGTTTAATCAGCATAGAACAAGGATCAGGACACACCGACTGAATGGCTTTATCCAAAAGTCTTAACTATCAGGGAGCCTGCACTGAAAGGTATCTCTGAATTGAAGTGCAGGTGTCAGTGGGTTAGAGAAGGGTGTTAGCAGTGCACACCTGATTTGTTTTCTAGATCAAGTGAATCTATAAAGTGAGATGCAGTCATCTCCCAGTGCAGAGCCCAGTGTGCAGTACTAAGTGACATATGAATGGAGCCAACAGGACCAGACTCCTGTGCACACACTGCTGTAGTTAAGGGACACCCCTGTGACAGGCTGTACTGGCCAGCCAATGTCACAGCCTGCCTAGAGCAGCAATCTCCTTACAGCAACTCAAGTAGAGCGCTGGTACAAAGCAGCAGCTGTCAAGCTCCTTACATCTGCACTGTGATTAAGACAGAGGATTTAGATATTTAGATTTAGATATTTATGGATTCAGATATTTGCAAGAAAAGCTCCAACTCGAAAGGCCACTGCAGACATATTCAGTATTTAGTATTTTTAAAAGAAAATTACGAGCTGCAATTAGGTTTTATGGAATAAGAATCTTCCAGATAATCAACTAAGCACAGAATGTTTATTCATAATCTAACGAGAACACCTTCCCTGGACATTTAGCTAGTTAGCCACTAACATAAAAAATTACAACTTCCTACAGAAAATATGACAAAAACTGACCAAACTATTTCTAGAACATGCTTTATATATGAATCAAGCATTAAGGGTGAAAAAAAAAATTTAAAAAAAATCAATTAAAACAGTAATACAAAAGTAAAATCATTTTGCTTTGAAGGGGCTTCTGGAGGTCCAATATCCTGCTTGAAGCAGGCCTACCTTCAGCACTAGGCAAAGTTCTTCACAGTTTTATTCAGCCAGCTTCTCCAGGCAATGCATTCCCAGATCCCTTCTCATCAAGAAGATTCATTATGCTGACTTCCTAACATACATTTCCCCATGGTCCTTCCTGACCATCGACTCTTGTCCTGTCACTGTGCTCCCCTGAGAGCTACCAGGCACAAACACTCAGAGGCCTGTGAGCAGCCACTGCAGGTGAGGGCTAACCTCAGCCCTCCCCAGTGTCCTTCCTTGCAAGGTCACCTCTTCCCTCGCTCCATTCAGCATCACACCCACTGAAGAGTGAGAAAGACCTTGTGTGGGAGAGTTTCAAAACCATTTGGTATTGACTTCACACTGCTCCCACTACTAAGCTAACACCAAATGCTTACAAAAAATCCAGCCTACCAGCCTGCCAGCTGAAAATACTATAAATAATTAAACAGATCAAAAAATATTTTTTTTTCTCCTTCCTATATTGCAAAGCCCCATCTGCTGTCTATTAACCCTTCGTTTGAGAGGAAACAGGCTGACGCTCTTCCCATTCTGTGATTCCTGGCAGGCTGGCTATGTATAGTTCATGTGAATGATTTTCTTTCATTTTATAATGGAAGTAAAAGAAGGTCTGCAAAGTCTTTGCGTTTCTTCATAACATACCATGTTGTCAAAATGTCTTTCCTGGCAAAAAAGGTCAGAATCATCTGCGTATCACAGAGTTTCTTGCACCAAACAGCTTTTGCCTAATAGTAATTATGTATACACCTGCAAATACACACATGTGCATAAGTACAAATAGAGCTCATTTCACATGCATTTCATGGGTGACAAATTTGTTCTCTCCTCCTAGATGATACTTTCAGACTATTAATCATTTCCTACAAAAACACAAAAGTAAACTGAATAATGTAAATCAAGCTATGTAAAATGGAAGCTTATTCCTTAAAAGGGTTGATTAATCTTGCAGTCAAATCCTGTTAAAATATCTCCGCTTGTCTCCTTGAGAAGCAGAAGAAACAGTACTGCACTGGATCATTATTTTCAGTAGTCAGTAACACTGCTTTGGTATTAGACACTCCTGTTGACAGGGCAGTCTGGCTGGGGACCAGCTTTGTGAAGAGTCCTGGTGGATCCAGTGAATCCTAAAGGCCCATCCAGTCTGAAATAATTTCTGACTTCACCAGTGAAGCCTACAAGCAGCTTTTCCTTGGCGACAGAGTTATTGTAACATTTCAGTGACATTTCAGCACACATTTAAGGTTACTAGTCAAAACGTGGCTATTTTTAATAAAATTATTAGCTACCACCTTTAAGGTTAAGAAAACACTGAAATAGACCTTGAATACAGCAAAACAAAAATAAATGTTAAACCCAGTATTTAGTAACATAATATTCACTGTGATAATCAGTAGGGAGTCCTGAAAAAACTTATTTCAGCGTGTCTGTGACCAACCAGTACAGACCAAGTGCACACTGCATACCAAAAGCTGATGTATTTGCACTGTATAACAAAGAGTTTGGGGTTTTTTTGTTTGTTTGCTTTGGGTGTTTGTTNTGGTTTTTTGTTTTTTTTTTTTTGTTTGGGTGTTTTTTTTTTTTTTTTGGGTTTTTTTTTTTGTTTTTTTTTTTTTTTTTATTTGCAGTAAGATACATTCAGTAATAAGACTCAACTACCACAGAGAGCTACAAGAAGAAAGTTTGTTATTTGTTGCAAGGCATGAAGTGCTATCAGGTTACCCACAGCTCCCTGCTCACCTACACTCCCACAGGACACCAGCCATCACAGAAGGGACGTGGCCCAGGCAGAGCCATCACACCTGGTTTTTTGCTTTAGACTGCAGGTTTTCCAACTGCAAGACAAGGTGCAATGCTGCCACAGCACCTCTAAATTTTTCAGACTAGTGAACCCCAACATAAAGGAATATTAATATAATAAACAAATCTTAGATTCTGATTTGAGTAGATTTGGAAATAAACACACTACTAGAAATTATCACCAACCTCAAAAAACAAAACAAAACCCACAACCACTCTGGTTCAGGAAATGTTTTCAAAGAAATAACTCGGGCATATCATGACAGAACATTTATTTATAAGGCATAACTGATAGGGAATAAGAGCATCAAATTCAAAATCTCATTCTCAAAGCACCTTCCAGTATCCTTTAAAAATAAAAAGCCAACAAAACATCCAATATTGGAAGACAAAAATTGTTTTCACAAGGCTAATTATCATCACCTTTTATGTTGTAAAAAGTAGTAACTTTAATGCTTTATATTTCACATACTTTGAATGGATGTAGTACTATACATAGGGACATGAGGATAATAAGGGGCCAGAAAGACTACTGACACAATCACAGCACTTAAAACATAAATTTAGCCACTACTAACAGGGATGTCCTGTACACAAAACACAAGGTCATCTAACTTCAAATCCCTGAAGTGACTGCCCAGGCTCAGCAAGAGCCAATGAAAAGCTGCACATATACAATTCATAAACAGAAAAACTAATACATGCATTAGAGAGAACACAGTGCTTTTCACACACCAAATGCAAACAACTGCCTCAACAGCCAGCAAAGGGCCTTTCCCCCCTCCATCACATTTAGATGAGCATCTTGGTAACAGTGCAGTGAAACTCTAGGATTTTCACAAGTTCTGGAGGAAGCAGCTCCATACTCCTTTGTAATTACATTAATTATCAAAATCTGGAACAAGGGGAGAGGGAAAAATTGTGATCTCTGGGGAAAAAAAAAAAAAAAAGACAGGGAAAAAAAAAAAGCTAAGAGAGGTTCAGGCATAAGAAAAATGCCTGTATCCAAACTGAGATCTTCCAGGACAGTAAACCAGATGAAAACGGAGCTCTGGTTTTAAGGCTATTGGGCTATTAATTCATCATCTGGGCAACACCAAGAGAAAGAAGCCTCTTCTACAAGGAGACACAGTTCTCTGTATTTCTCTTCACCTTTCCACAATGTCTGAAATTCTTATTTGCATTTTGGAAACCACTATTTTCACTTTGGTTTTCTGTTAATATTTGTGTGTTTTCAGCAGATTTCAACGTAATTGATCCAAAATACAGAAATCCACTGCTACAAATGTAGCTGTCCTTAGAAGCAGTACACTTAGCAACTGACATTGACTAGAAACTCTAAATGATCCTGCCGGCATTTAGACGTGCAACAGAATGCTTCTCTGCAAAGCCACACTGGCTGACAAAGGAGTCAGAACAAGATGGTGTGTGCAAAGGGCATGCTTCTTGGAGTTTCAGCAGGAGCTGCCTTTCACATTTCATACCCCTTCTGCCCAAACTGAAATATATTCAAAACAATTTCTTTGCTCCGTTTCTCACCATCAATCTGGCAAGTTGAGTAGTAAGCCCCACAGTACCATATGGTAGAAGACAGCTGAGATATAAACGTGTTGTGTAATATCAACCCTAATGAGTGATGGAAATAAAACTCAAAGAGCTAAAATATCTGGTTTGAGCATCAAAAATTCCCAGTAAAGGATAAAAGCCTATTGTGTAGTCAATGGTAAATATTTCTAATGCTGTACCTTGCAGATGTGTGATACCACTTTTGCTTCCTGAAGCAGCCTAACTAAAAATATTCGTTCTCCATAACTCTCAATGAAAAGCTCAGCAGAGCTGTTTGCTGTGCCTAATTGCTCAATGATGCTGGAAGAGAAAAGAAACATAAACACATGCATTTATCTTTCTTCATTTGAGTAGAGATGAATGGAAGGGAGAAGAACTACAAGTTATTTTCAGACCCTTCAGTGCAGTTTATCACATATGTAAAAATACAAGTTGAAAAAGCAGGTAACAGGAAGAACAGAAACATTTTGCATTTGAGGAAGTGTAAATTATAAGATCTGTCTCAAAACATTTTGGTTGTATTTTTGTTCGACATCAAATGAACTACTGACAATCCTGGGCAGAGTTTCAGTACTAAAAGCAGCAGCAAGTAAATTCCTGCTCCCTTCCACCCTTTCTGCCCTGCTCCCCATCCCTTCCTCCCTTTAAAAAAAACATTCCTATAGCTTAATCAGATATTCATATCTGCAAGCTCCGTGTCTGGGTTTTGGGGCTTTTTGTTTGCTTGGTTTTGGTTTTCATTTGTTTGTTTTGTTTGTCTGTTTTATCTCTTGCTTCTTTAAGAATACAGTTTAAAATCAGAGAGGATGACATCTCTATCAAAAGTGGCAATTACCAAAACCCATCTGCACAGGCCTGGAGTTGTACGTATGCCACAAATTGATGCAATTTTGGGCAGAAAAAAAAAGGTACAAAACATTCTAGTGTTTTACGCTTACACTGTACAAGACTGAGGAAAAATCATCAAGGAATGAAGCCAAGACTCCTAAACAGTCCTCATGTTAGGCTGGTGTATCACACACATTCTGCAAAGAAGCCTCTTTTGGCCATAGTGCACATCTCCATTTAGCTGGAAACAGCAGTGAAGGCTTTTGAAGCCTTTCCCTGGCTTTCCCTCCTTCTGCACTCTGCCCTACAAATAGGCCTTACAGTGTATACACTGGACTCCTGTTATGTAAAGCTAAGCCAGAACATCAACTCCAACCACTAACAGGCACTCAGTCCAAGCACTGAATCAGATCTACCTGTTGCAGGTGCACCCTGCATGGCCAAAAGGCACACAATGCACCTTCCGTGCCTCAGTCTACTGACCCTCCACTCCCGTCAACCCATCCTACCTCCAGGCTAACATAGGCATGGACATCAAGGCTTCCATACCCAGAGCTACTTCTCTGTAACCTTATCATTTGGATTGGACCTCTTAAGAAACACTAGTATTTAAGACTGGAATGAATTAAGACTTCGCTCTCTGGATTACAGACTGATGGTTTTATATAAGTTTTCACAATTAAGAACACTTTTAATTTGAAATGCAGGCACTTAAACTTTATATCTTTGTTCTAAAAAGAAACAGAATGTTCAGCAAATTCATCTCCTCTATATACTTGTTCTCTTGATATATATCACCTATACTACATTCTGTAAATTTTGTTTAATTATTGTATATGCAAAATTCAAATTATGCCTTATCCACTTTTGTTTCCAATATTGGTTCCACATCCACAAGCCTTTGAATTTCAGGAAGACTACAGTGTAACTTTTTCCAGCTTTATTACAAATCTGCCCCTCCATTTAGACTGATAACACTCAGCAACAAAAGCAGCCAAGAGCAGTAAGCTCACAAGCACAGAAGAGATGACTGCTTAAAGCTCTTTGGTAGGCAGAATGGTTCATTCTTAGTCCGCCAAGTACCAAATAGGTTACTCTAAGATATTAAAGGCAACTCTTCTATTACTTCTTAATGGAAATTGAGTCATGCCAAATTTCAATTATAATTTCATTTAGCAAGAGATATGAATGAAAAGGATTTCCTCTAAAACATTAGCGGGAATGCAGAAGGTGCATTTGCAAGGCACCAAGGACATCAGACAAGTACCTTGGACAGCAACCCCAGAGCCAAGTCCTGACTCTCGGCAACTCATCGCTAATGATTTCGTTACAAATGTCACCCAGCACAACTAGCCATGTTTTTTTAAATCAAGTGCATTTGCGTGTAATATCTGAACAATTACAGCCTAATTCAAAAATCACTAAATAAATACTGAGGAGACCAATGTTTTACTTTGGTTTTGCTGGAAGTAAAAATTAATGAAGTTTTGAGGCTCCTCAGAGCCCCTCAAAGAGTTTTATGGGCTGATTCACCTCTAGGCACCCAAGAGTGTATCAGGAATAATTCTGAATGAAGAGACAAAAAGGTGAAGGTAGAGAGTTAGAAGTTTCTCTACATGTTTACCTGAACACGCCACATGCATAGCTTAACAGTGTCTGAAACAGCATCAGCTGTTCCTTAGAGCCATCACTTCAAAAGATTTTGCAGCCTACTATTCTAGAAGGCACTGCACAAATACAAAGTAGAAGGGATCTCAGTCAAACAGTTTACAAATCAAGAATGAGACAGGAGAGAACAGACGAATACAGCAAACTGATGGGAAAAGGAAAAGGGAATAAATAACGAGATAATGTTCGTTAAAAGTCAGTCTCAGAGCATAACCTAAAGTGACTGGTGTTAAACATTCCATAGAATCCATGAATGTGGAGATCTACATAGGCATCTGAAGATGATGAGCTAACTTGGTAGACATTTATGGGTAACATTTTTGTTCAATAAAAGGGACAGAGGTGATTTTCTAAGCTTTACTAGATAGAAATGAAGCTCAGCACAGGCTGATTTGAATATGAGTTGCCGCCTCTTCTAGGCTTCAAAAAGAGAAACTAGGCCACAGAGACCCAAGAAGAGAAAAGTCAACAAGTTGGTATTTGATGAGGTAAGGTGAGTTGGAAGAGATGCTGAAAACACAAGCCAGAAATCTTGTTTTTACAGAACAGTTTTGAATGTTTAGGGAAGACTAGAGGCAACAGCCGCAGCAGTCAAAAACGCAACAAGATTAAGAGATTTAACTCTTCTGTTGGGAATGATTTTACCTTAGAAGTTAACTACAAAAAGCATGTTCACTTCACCAGTTGAGGTCAACCAGAAAATACAGAAATGAGCCTGAGCTATCAAACGCTGCCAGATTTGTTTAGGAAGAGTACAACAGTAGACAGAAAAAGAAACAAACAACTGAGGAACTCTTACTGTCGAGGTTGCCAAAAAAAACACTGCGCAAAGACATGGGCAATATAGCAACAACAGACATTCAGGGAGGACAGTGAAAACTCAGCTCTAAAAGGTAAGAGGAGGGAGGATAGCAAAGAAAGGATTAGGGATGAGCGAATGACCCAGGAGAGGGCTAAGTCATGAAAGCCCAAGGAGGAAAGGATTTCAGGAACAGAATACGGTATGAAATGTTAAAAGCATGCAATGGTTTTTGGAGGATAAATAGGTGTTGTTCTGATCTTTTCTCTGGTATTATTTCCTAAGCAAAACACAAGTCCTTGCCCCCAAGTACTGTCACAGAATTCCTTTCAAGCTACCAAAATGCTCAGTCACCAAGAGTTATCTTTAACAACTCCTGTAGTGATAAAAATTTCTTAGAAGTAGGAATATGTTATTAATTGCTAGGCTTCAGAAAAATGAGATGAAGGATGTTTTTATTGATACTTTCCATAAGCTACAAACATCTTTCTGCTCATATGAGCAGTAACATGAAAATCAACACAGTCATAAAGGCTCCAGCCTGTTCAGCTTCCACCAAGCACTCAAAAATATGGACTAAACTGGCCTTCTGCAATGGGAGAATTCATCGGGAATCTCGCACAGCAATGACAACTATATACTTCACTTTTATAGATTATTTATACCTAAGGAGGAATAAAATAAGTGAAAGCAAATAATATTACTACATAAAAGCCTGAGATGCTGTCTGCTTGTGCTGTTAGAGATCTGTTTTTGCTTTTTCCTTTGGTGTCCTGAACACTTAAAGACGGACTTTCAATTAAGGTAGTGGAAAGAAAGTCACGAACTATGAAATTAGTTCATTGCTTGAGCTGATTTTTCTTAGGTAATGACATGCAAGTAGATGAAGTCAAGTTTCTTTTCACTTTTTTTTTTTTCCTGAAAAGAATACTATTTTAAAATCAGGTATCTTTTTCCTACAGATACTCTTTTCTAGAGTAGAAGTTCAGTGAAAAATAGAGACTGCCTAATACAACACTGACTTTAAAAAATCTAATCATTCAACCAATTTGTCAGAAGTGACTTGACTTTTAAAAGGCAAGATGCTGAACCTTATCCAAGCTTGTTAATTAATAGCCTCCCTAGATAAATTCCTTCTTACTGTTGTACTTGATTACTAAATCTCTATGCTTCAAGGCAACAGATGGCTTAAGTTCTTCCAAAATTAAAAAGCCCAAAACTCTCCATACTACAATAATGCAAAAATTCAGTCAAATTCTTCAGTATTATGTTTTAAATAAGCAATGAAACAGCCATGGGAAGATGGCAGATCCACTCTTGCCATTTTCTGGATAGTTACAAGCTCAGGAAAACCACTTACATGTATTCACCTTGTTTAGTAAACTGTTGAGCAGCACTAGGAAGATAAACAAAGGCACCAAACCCTTG
>VWYK01039919.1:0-12474 GCA_013399775.1 Semnornis frantzii | reverse complement strand
TTTTTTTTTTTTTTTTACATCACCTTGATATAGAGAACTTTGAACACCCCAAATCTTATAAAGAGTGGGGTGGCTGGTAATTTATCAACGAAATAACATAATGCAAATGATACATATCTGTGACGGTTTGGGAGTTCTCCAGCCCACCCTCCCACACTTGTAAAATGACCCAGACTAGAACTCAGCCAGCTGGAAGTTAAGAGATGAAGCTTTATTTGCNCTTATTCCTAAACATCGCAGCAAGCCTATAAGTGAAGTAGACATCACCATTGTTTTCCTTCACAGCCTGTAGTATCATTTTCTCTATTAAAATATTCCAATTAGCTCAAACCAGCACAATATCTGATATTTTTTATAACTTAGAAGTTAAAGAAAATGTAATTTAGAGTGTTACTTATCTATATTCAGTTAAATGACTCAGAACTAACTAACCACTTTGTTTTTTTTTTCACTTAACATTTGAGGCGGTTTTGCTTGTTTGGAAAATACTGGGCTTGTAGCCTATTTTCAGAGAGAGGGGAAATCTCTTTCTTGCTACAATGGCATTTTCAACAAAATTAGAAATTAAGTGTCAAGATGATACAAATTTTAAAAATATTTAATGAGATCTACAGGGACTCTGAGGAAAACTGAGATTTTTTTTATAAAATTTCCCAAGGAGAAGAACCATAGCATTACTAAATCAGAGTTTTGAAATTATTTGAAAGGTCATAAAACAATCTCTCACTCTGCTGTAGTGACTGTTTCCTGTTTCTGTTGTCTCCATGTAAGTGCATATATATGTCTGCTTGTCCATATATTTTTGGCATATGTTTTAAGAATTAGGGCTTTTCTTTTCCTTCCCCCAGTCTGAATTTTTTGCTTTTCATTGAATTTCTCATACGGTTCCTTCTTTTAAAATATGTTTTTCCCCATTGTTTTATAGTTTTGAGAACATAAAATTTCAGTGCAATTTGCAAAAAAAAAAAACTGAAAAAATGCTGCTGAAAAAAAAATAGTATCTCTATACTTAGTTGTGTTATTTCAATGCTACTGTTCATTCTGAGGCGTGTAAATTTATCTTTGCAGTCTAATCTGGATTCATATAGTCAGTTTCCACCAGAAAATGTGAACCTTTTATTTAATTATCAATAACAGAAGTAACCTCTTTTCCTTGTAGTACACACAGATCTTAGACTCGTTTCTCAAGCACATTAAGTCTCTGTTACCTACTTTAACTATTTCAGCAGACCAGGGGCATAGAGAAGTTATTAGGGCATTAGGGCATTATGGATGTGCTCTTAAGTGCAGTGTGGTTTCTTCTTGAGGACCCTGGAAAGCAGAGCCAAAGGTAGAAAATCTTGACTGAGCTTCCCAGAATATTGGGAATATGGACATCCCTTAAAACTGCAATGTCTCACCTTTCTCTCCTATTCAAATCTGCAGTGCAGGAACAAATATGATTGTTGAGTAACCTCTTCTGTTTCCTTGTGGAATAATATAGGCCTGACCTAGT
This sequence comes from Semnornis frantzii, assembly GCA_013399775.1. Taxonomy (NCBI): domain Eukaryota; kingdom Metazoa; phylum Chordata; class Aves; order Piciformes; family Ramphastidae; genus Semnornis; species Semnornis frantzii. The sequence continues at coordinate 10,979 of VWYK01039919.1, read as the reverse complement.
CTGTGTTCTTTCAGAATATGGCCTTTAAATAAAAATATACATTTAAATATGCAAACATAAGCCTTTCCCTTGAGATTTTTAGATAAAAAATCTCCATTTTTGTTTATTGAATCGGGTCTTCAATACAACATATTGTGTTTATTCTAACCTGTTTTGTATAGGTCAGAATTTTTTTTTTTTATGTCATATTTATCTGTTGAAACAGCTTCTGCTTTTTGCACGAAAATATAATTAAAACTTAACTAAAGTCAGAACTGGTACTGCTGATCTTGCGAACTGCATCATGTCAGTTCGATTTCTGTCACATATTTGACCTTCCTGCTTAGTCTAATAGAATGGAGCTGGAAATTTTATTATAGTCTCATCAAGTAGCAATCATTCAAAATAACACATTTTTGTCCTTTTGCTGGATTCATTACCTTGAAACCTATTCCCTGTGTTTTATATTCTGCATAACTATCGCGTTACCTAAAGGATTTACTACATTCCCTAAATAAGGTACTTTAAAAATATTTCCTTATTATGGATTTAGAGTTTGATTCTTCATTGTCTTACATCTCTGTGGTAATATTACAGATCCTGTATAATTTTGCAAAGAGAGGCTGGGTATACAATGTTTCACATCAAAATATGACCATAAGGCTTGGGAGTGAGCTTGGGCAGCAATACTTTGTCCATTACTAAAGTTGCTAAATTCTGACCACGAGGGACTGTTGTTGAGCTGATACAAGGGCTCCTCACAGTGACCACTGATTCACCTTTGGAATTTCTTGTGTGATTATATCTTTGTTAGTAAATTAAACAATTACAAGGAACATTCCTGGACTCTGAAACTATTTTATATCACATACACTGCTGAACTGTTATGAAAGCCTTGAACTGTTATGAACATCTTCAGCCTGGAGAAGAGAAGGCTTCAAGGAGACCTATCTGAAGGGGGTCTACAGGAAGGCTGGGGAGGGATTATTTAAAAGGCCTTGGAAAGACAGGACAAGGGGCAGTGGGTTTCAACTGGAAGAGGGGAGATTTAAACTGGATGTTAGGAGGAAGTTCTTTCCAGTGAGGGTGGAGAGACACTGGCACAGGTTCCCAGGGAGGTTGTGGCTGATCCCTCCCTGGCGGTGTTCAAGGCCAGGTTGGACAAGGCCTTGAGAGATCTGTGCTAAAGGGAGGTGTCCCTGCCTATGGCAGGGAGGTGGAACTGGATAATCTTAGAGATCACTTCCAAACGAAACCATTCTGTGATTCTATGATACTATGAATATATTTGGATAGTACTCTTTGGCTTGTACTCTGACACTTGCTCTAGGGGCTGCACCATAGACATAAGGCTCTGAATCCTAATCTTACAGGGTGTAGCACTTAATGCCAACTGCTATGGTATGCCTGATTACTGGCACCGAGGCACTTGTGCTTCTGTTTACCTCTGAATGTGGAGACAGGCCTGTGCCCCTTGTGCTCCTGTTCTTCTCTGAGCATGGAGACAGGCCTGTGCCCCTTGTGGTCCTGTTCTTCTCTGAGCATGGAGACAGGCCTGTGCCCCTTGTGCTCCTGTTCTTCTCTGAGCATGGAGACAGGCCTGTGATGGAACGATGGGTCCTGTGGTGGGCCTGGGAGAAGCCCAGCAGGGCTCCACCCTAGAATTGTCTTCCTGGGCTTCTTTGTAGGTATGTGGATTAGTTTTTTACTATATAACCTGATGATATTCTTGACCAGTACATAGCTTTTGTTGTCTGAATTGCTTTGGAGAAATATATTTCCAGTATATAACAGGTTGAAGTGGCGTACAGTTTAATATGAACATATATGACAAAGTAATTTGAGTTTAATTTGAATTAAACATGATCCAACTTGTCAGTTGTCTTTAGCATTTTAATAGCTTATGGCTTCACTAGGTTCAAGATATAACCTGTTGCATGCCGTGAACTTTTTACATTACTTTTGAAACCCAGAGCTCCACAACAGGCTCTCACACAGGCTAAAAAAACCTTATGTTACACTTCTGCCAATGCTGTATTCACAGCAGGGATTTGATTAGAGTCTGAAAAGACCTACAACTCAACTATATACCCTACTGGCTTCTCTTTAAGAAGAATTCTTTGGTTTTGATTAGTTATTAGAATCAGAGAAAAAAAAATATTGTATATATGCATAGATAGAGTCGATTTTTTCTGTCAAACTAAGACTATAACATCCATCTGATCTTTAAAAGACTTTACTTATGCTTTAATTTTTCTTTCTTTTCCTAGAAGACTTTTCTGGCAGTGTGACTTCTAGTGCATATTTCCAAATACCTCTGCTGGTCAATACAAGTTGCATTTATGCTGACAAAGCGTAATTATATAGTTACGGATACCACATAATGTAAAAATCAGGATTAAAATAGATGAAAACTAATGAAAACTTTTTACAGAATTTGTTTTAAGATCCTGCTGTGATCACATAGTGTATGAACTTCATAGCTGAGAAAAAATTGTTAGCTTACAATAGAATCTGTTTCTACAAGCTAACATGTATGTAAGTATGGGTGGAATACTCTGGAGAAGAGTGAAAGCTTTTCTAGACTGAATATCCGAAAGTCCTTGTTTTGTACTTTATTCCTCCTTTAGAGATTTCTGACAAGTCATGTTCCTATCTTCAACTGCAAGCATTCCTGAGAATTGTCTTTCCCTTTAAACCACAAATTCCATATTTTCCTTTTTTCCTCTGGTACTTACAACATGTGTTCTCTGTGCTCAAATTAAACCCTACTGGGAACATACTGAAACGTGAGCTGGAAAGGATATAGTGGTCTCATTTTACTAATAGATAAAAAATTGCTGCCATCAGAGAGCTGCTGATGCTTTGAATGGCTTCATTTAATGAACATTTCAGAGAAGTACATCCTGGGTCCAGTGGAAGAAGCACTGTGTGACTTATTGCTGCTCTTGTGATTTGTGGGGTTTTTGTTATTTTGTTGAATTAAAATAGGATTCTGGTTACAGATGTGCACATTCTGGTTACAGATGTGCACACTTCCTCAAAGTTTAGATCTAATTTACTGTGAACTTAGAAAATAATCAAATTCTAGTTAAAAAAACCCCCACAACTAATGATGCAAAATTTTCTAAAAAATATCTTTTAAATAATGATGCAAATTATCTTCTGTGTTTGAGATGCACAAACAAAACATTAAAAAAACTCAAACAACAAAAACAAATTACAAACCCCAAAAAACCAAACCAAACAAAATGAAAACTCACTATCTGCATGGATTTGTCCACGACTTAGCAGGAATCTGATAGCCTACAAAAAAATTCACTTACTATGTAGACATATTCCTACATTTTGTACATAATTGAAAATTGACATTCATCTTGAAAGAAGACTTATTTATGCCTTTGTGTTTAATTTTTGTGTAAAGAACCTGGAAACAATTGCCAACCCTTGAAATACAATGGTGAGGCAACAGTGAAATGATTACTTTAATTAGCTCAAATTACATTCCAGAAAAAAAAATAAATCAGTAATACACTATCATTAAGTTCTTAACTGTTACTCATGCCTGCATGTCCTCCAGACAAAACAGAGCCACCTACTTTTTTTCTTCCTGTTTCCAGAATTGATCTCCTCATGACATATTGCTCTCTCATGCTAGCAAATATTCATCCTTGTTTATAAGACTTCTGAAGTTTAAAAATACAAAATAAAAACTGAAGGAATATATCCTAAAAAAGGTACTGCCATAGTGCTTAGATGTAGCATAATAAGCCTACACAGGAGATGTCTCAAATTTAGTCTGATCTTGAGTGTTTTAAGCTATTGTTTCAACTGGTTTCAGGGTACTGACCCTTTGTTCTTTTGCAATAGACTCTTATTTCTGGCAACTTCCTGTTGTTTGGCTGGTTTTGGTTTTGTGAAATCACATTTCTCAGTGAAATCGCATTTTTTTCCCTGGCTGTTTCAGTGACTGCTTGTTTCTCCTCTATGTTGATGCAATCCCCCTTACATGTCCCTCAGCTTGTAGCTTCAATTAATTTCTCAATGGACCCCCTGGCAACTTGCATTGTCTCCCACTGCTGTTTCCTATCTCCCTGCTGTTTTTTATCACTTTGCTTGTATTTTGGTGATCACTAACCGGCTGTTTAGACTGTTGTTTGGAGCACTAGTGGTTCCCTGCTGATTTTATCACTTATTCCCTACGGATCTTTTCTTAAACTTGTATTTTGTTCTCTATCCAATTTTGGTATTGGATTTCTGGCTGTGGGACTCTTCTATAAAGCATCCAAGGTGCCTTTCCCAGAAATGTTCTAGCTATTTAAAAGATACTTATTTTTCAAGAAATTACTGACAATTACTTTGATAAACTATGACTGTATTTCTCCTCTGGTTTTGTTTGGTTTTTTGTTTGTTTTTATTGACAGTTACTTGTAAAATTCTATTAAATAAACTATCAAATAGCACTGTGGCACTTCGGTTTCCTATTCTAGAAATGTTAAGTGTCTATCCCTGCTCGCAAGCTTCACTGAATCCTATTTTTTATAGTATTCAGCATTTTCAAAACTTTGCAAGGAGACTTCTAGTCTTATCAAAAAGTCAAAATTATACAATGCGTGAGTCAGAAATCAGAAATTAATTGTATATAGGACAAATATTTCAACATTATTTACTTAGAAAACTACTATATTTTTTCTTAATCAATTTCTGTCATTCTTCATCATGATATAGGCATTTTAGAAGTGGCTTCTTAGCCACAAAGAATTATTCTATCAAAACAGTACATGGAAAAATATGTTATATGAGCCATTGGAGACCTTTTTTTGATCATGTTGCAAAAGATTCAGCTTGCAGATAATATCTGTGAGATTTTTATTATTTGATGATTCATATTTAAAGCTTCATACAATCTATTATTTGTCCTCAATTTGATATAAATTTAGTTTCTAATTAGTGCAGGTTTGGAATTTTTGGGTTTCACAAAGATAACTTTTTTTGCAAAGAAATTTATACCATTTTATTAGGTATTATTATTGCAAATGTTATTCTATTTTAAATAATTTGATTTAATTTAATTAATTGAATGTTTTGTACTGACAGCAGGAATTAAGTTAGTTGAATAACACAGAAGAGATTATGTAAATTTCACTAGAGATTAGTGGAAACCCTTGCATTAAATAATTCCCTTTCAGAGAAGGAAAGTCCTGTATTGAAGTGCATGACAGCATTTAACTATGGGTATATGGTCATACATGCAAGAGCCCAATTTTTCTGGTAAATTAGTCTTGAGAACTAACATTCTTTATAGTTCATTGATGAAAGGATATTCCATAATTCCATCACAAATTACTCTCTCCCTTTTACAATCAGGCATTCAGGAAAAAAAAGGAAGAAAAGAAGTAAATTTGAAACATAATTTAAATACATAAAAACCACAGAAACACATATATCGAATAACAATTAACTACTTGTGCACAGTACACCAGTCAGTGGAAAATTCCTATTTACGCAGATACATGGCACTATACAAGAAAAGCAAATTAAGGTAAGTTTTTCTTCCATATGTGATAGCACATACTAAACAAAAACCTGAATTGTTTATAACCAAAAGTTAGAATCCTCACTGAACAAATTGAATCTCACGGGAATGTTTTAGGACTATGAACCTCAGTATTGAATCTCAAGATACTTTAAAGACTTCATCTGGCAATTTGTAATATGGCAATTTGTAATAGCTAAAAATGTGTAATGATACCATGTTTTTATTCCTGAGGCATTAGGTGCTTGCTAAGGCAAAGTGTTTTGTCAACTGTACAAGTCTAATTTGTCAAATCAGATTTAAATAAACAGAAGGTGATGGTTAAAGGGGTTTATTCTGTGGATTAACTTTGTGTCAATGCCAATACTAAGATTCTTTACAATGTTAAACTATTGTCGGCAGAGAAATGTGTTCTTTACTGTACTTCCTTGTAAAAATCAAGACTGAGAATGATCTTGAATAAGTCAATAGAAAAAGACATATCCTTTGTCTACTATCCATGTTCCACATGCATCTGCAATGACTACAGTTCAGGCCTGAAAATCTTAAGTGAATTCTGTCGTGTTAGGCTTAAATAGGCCAAGTGGGCTTGTATGTGTCTTGGCTTGCCCAGGCATGCTCCCCTGTTCCCCCTCCCTCTGTGCTGGGGGTGGTGGCCACAGGAAGGGGACAAAAGCCCCAGCTTCACCTAATATGGGCAAACTGCCATCCGGATTGGCTAATCTATGTCCAAAGGCCCATCAGTCTCAGGCTGATGAAAGGATGAGCAGGTTCTCTCTGCTATTGGGTTCTCTGCTATTGTATCCTGCCTGCCGAGGCCCTGACGCCTCCACGTGTTTGGCCTACACAGCCAGCGTGACACCGTGCGGAGACTGCACACCTCAAGACGTCCTGCCTGCACCTGAGAACCTGCTACCAAGAGAGCCAGGACCCGGTCAGAGATGTCTGCCTCATTTCTGAAGCATCCAGGAGCCTGAGGAAGCTCCAAAGCCTCTAGCAGCTTTCGGCCCGGCAGCAGCCCCACCACATGCTTTGGGTATCATCCCATAATATTTTGTGAGTAAATACTTCAAACCTCTTGTAATCATTGATTACCTTCTGCCATAAGCAGAAAGGAGCTTCCTGGGTCCATCCAGTGGCTAAGCAGGATAACTAACTGTAAGCGGTGTAAGTGACTGCACAAACCTCTGCCAGTAAAAATGTTTGCTTATGCTAGTTGCCTTTAAAGTGTTCCAGTTTTGCCTGTTCCCTATGTATAAATTTCCAAACTGTGCGCTTTGAACCTTGTATATAAGTTTTGTGGTGAGATTTGATGTTGATAAACAGTTTTCATAGTTATTAACAATCTCTGCCTGGACATCAAAATTAATATCATTATTAGTTTTTTTAATCCTTTCATTACAAATTCAAATGGAATTAATATGGAAATAGAGTACTGGATTCTTTTAAGATGTTAGTGTCCTAACTGTCAAGGATGCTCAGAAATGTTAGCTAGCCAATTCTGCAGAGTTTAATACTATAGGTCTAATTTGGTAGTTTCTCTGAAATTTCAGAGGGGTTTTATGGATTGTCAACCAGTATTTTCAAAAATGCTTCTGTGTTCTCTGGCTATTACATGAAAGGATGACAGTATTTTTTTACTGAAAAGGAAAAAAAGATGGACACTGTCACTAAAGAAGGGCAAACCTGTGGAATGGAGAAAGCTCAGATGAAGACTAAGATGTATTTTGGTTTTGGTTCTTTTAATGGCACAACAATGAATATGGGAAATAATTTTTTATGAATATCAGAGGAAATCCATAAGTTTTAGTACACGCTAATGACTTTCTGCCTCAGTTTTCTAGTATAGAAAACTGAAATAATGTATCTGCTTTAAACCACGTGTCTTAATGTCTTAATGACTTAAAACTGCTTTTAGAACAGGGTCTAAAAGTTAGTGCCATACAATTTGTTCTGTATTTTGAGTTTACTTTATAGTAATGGTATTTATCAGTAGTTGTCAAATGGAAAATATAATGCACATTTTTTTTATTAAGTTATTGGTAGAAACAATTGCCACTGTCTTAAATATTATGAATGGTAATAGGTATAAAATTATTTTTATTCAAACCAGAAGGTTTTTTCATAGAATCTGATTTTTACACCATTAAAACTATAAAATGACAATGTTTTACTATCTATTTCATAGTTTCGAAAATACCGATCATATAAGAAGTTTGATATTATGTTAGTCTTGGGGCTATTTATTACAAGGTTAGCTAAATAAATTATTATAGACGTATTAAGAAAAACTGAGTTGCCACATCAAGCAGGATTCACTTATTTACACATGCAATTATGAAAACGACTGCTCCAGTAAAGCCAAAGCACAGTATCATAAAGCCCAAGTGCAGTATCTTGCTGCTGGAATTTTTGAATGGTAGATAATCCTGCTTTACCAAGGAGGCTGGACTAGATGATCTTCAGAAGTCACTTCCAACCCCTACCATTCCATGATTCTGTGAAAGGTCTTCATACTATGGAAAGGTTCCTGCTGTGTCCTGTTGTAATTTCAGGCAAGTAATCATCTTTTACCAAGCTTTGATTTCTTCCCTATAAAGCAGAAATTATCAAATCAGATTTCTTTCATCCTCTAACTCAGGAAACCAATCTTATGAAGAACTTATCGCACAGAACATGAAGAATGGGGTGACTCATATCTCTCAAATGTTCTTTATATTAGGGATAATGGTGACTGGAAGAGGCTGCCCAGAAAGGCTGTGGGGTCTCCATCTCTGGAGGCATTGAAAACCTACCTAATTCTGTGTCTTAGTTACCATAGCTGTTATTTCTTGATTGATCTTAGACAAAGAAAGTAAAGAAATGACTCACAGCCAATAGAAACGTAAGTTACATAGAAACATGGCTACACACGTTGCTGTAACATCACCGTTAGTAACTTAGGTCTGGATACACCCACAGTAGTAAAACATTGAGGCTAAGGATATACTTCTCATATAATCTAACAATAGATTATTTAAAACAGTTTACACCTAACTAGCAGATTGTGTACGAAGTTGTTCTCAGCTAAATAGATTTACTGTCAGCTTAAGTTTCTACTAGTGCATTTCTGTGAAGATACTCATACATCAGTAGTGATCTCTAATCTAAAACAAATTAATGTGTTTAAGATAGTATTTTTAATCTACCGTCAGATTTCTCTTGTTAGTTATTTGTTGTATTTCAGGTTTGTTTGAGCAAAATAGATTCTGCAGTGGAGTATGCATATCACCAACACTGAGGAATTTAGACTCACAAAATTACTGAGACCCCAGTTAAGTACAATCTTTCTCCTGCCTACATTCTATTTCTACCAGTGAAATATATTGCTTTTCTTCCCAGAACTGAAATTCATTCTCTGTTATATCTAAGTGTTTGCTATGTGCAGTCATTCTCCTTGTTCCTCTCTGAATTTCTTCCAACATTTTTAATGGATATTGAAAGAGAATACATAGGTAGAGAACACTTTAAAGAAGCAGAAGCCTCAGGTAAAGGGAACTAAAAAAACTCTACACTTATGATTACTTTGTTTACTTAGAGAAGAGTTTGAGATTTCATTGTTCATCTTTCAGGGAGCTATAAAAATAGGTCCTTAAAGAGTAGCTTTAGTGTGAACATCAGCCTGGACTGAATGTGTTAACACAGATACAGCAATGATTGTTCAGATTTTGCTTTCGCAATAAATAATGACAAATATGGAATGACTCCACTGAGATAAATGAAATTATTATAGGTTTACACCATTGTTGAAGTTGGAATAACTATTGTATTAGCTAACTACATCATACTGGACATTTAATAATGCATTTTCTTCATATAGATTAAATAAGGCAAAACATTTGTGATAGGACTTTCTTATCAATGAGATCAAGACTATTAGTGCACCTTACACTGTATCTTTACTGTAACAAGCAAGCTTAAATTTCCATATGTTTTTCTTTAAAATTAGCCATATAACTTTATACAACAATAATATTTGTATTCACAGAATCACAGAATTAACCAGGTTGGAAATGACCTCTGAGATCATCGAGTCCAACCTATCACCTAACTCTTCTAATTAACTAAACTGTGGTGCTCAGTGTCTCATCCAGCCTACTCTTAAACACCTCCAGGGATGATGACTCCACCACCTCCACAGGCAGCCCATTCCAATGGGCAATCACTTTTTCTGTGAAGAACTTCTGTTGCATAGAAAAAAAACCAAACACTCATCAGAAATAGAAAACAAGGCTTCACAGAATTCAGGTATAGAATGTCATATCAGACTACAAAGTGAACCTTAAATTATATATGACATTTTTATGTCATGGATTATACTGAATTGGGAGTGGGAAGGCATTTTAATAGATACCTGTTTCAACCTGGATTATGTAAATTTGAAGATATGTTGCACTGATTCCATTTTTCTTTTAAATTCTGTATTTGATATATGTATTAGAGAGTTAGACTTAACAGATGCTCACAAATCAGTCTTTAATAAGAAAGAAGAAGAGGTGTCATTATTTGCTTTTTTACCTGGAAGTGTAGGAAATAGTTGAAAACAGTAGTGATCACACATAAACTTCACTCTCTATGTGTGAGAGTATAAAGTGAAAACAGTATGTTTATGTATTAAGGATAGTTAATACTATGGATTAATCTGGAAATTATTATTTTGGCTATAATTGCCAAAATAAATTTACTGTTAAATACAAATAGGTAAGTTGTAATTTGGAAGAAAGAGAGGTGCAGTTCTGTCTTGAAATGTTGCTATTATTGTAGAAATGTTGCAGAAGTGCTTCTATGATTGATAAGGTACAGGCTTTTTCTTAACATGAATGTTTGGTCTTGTTCTAGAAAATACAGTTTTGGCAAATAATAGTACCAACTTTAGAATGCAGAGTTTCCCTTGCATTTGTAAAATAAAAACCTAAGATTCTTACTTCGGCTTTCCAGAATATGAATTTTGCTGATTTCCTAGCAAAAGTACAGTTTATGCTGCTGGAAGAGAAACAGTATGTGCAGGCAGGTACCACTTCTGTGGTGGTGGAAAATAGACCCAAGCCCTCCAGTATCAAGTGAAATTACAAAAAGCAGAACTTTCTGTCTTCCTTTTTTTTTTTTTTTCTTTTTTTCTCTCCTATAGAATAAGTGGAAATAGAAACCTGCAGAACAAAGGTAAGAAAGTCTAGTTGTTATTTTGTTATAGTGAGAGCAGATGTTCAGATAACTTTAAGGAAAGATCGTACTTAGTCACTTAAGAATTATTTTATGTGTGAAAGAACACTCAGATAAGTTTCGGGTTCTCTCCTTGAACTTCTGTCAATGTATTTGCCTACATACTCCTGGATCAAAACTCAGTGCTCAACCAAGAAACTTATCTAAGTCAACAGTTAGGATTTTCCCTTTTATTGATTGAAAATAATTTTCTTGAACACAATCT
>VWYK01039912.1:204-17009 GCA_013399775.1 Semnornis frantzii | reverse complement strand
ACGTCGGGGGGGGGTGGCAACTTAGGAGCTGTTTTTGGCTTTAAAGAAAACCAAACCAAACAAAATTAAAAAAAAAACAAAACAACCCAAAACAACAAGAGAAAGGTCTGGGCAAGGGGCAGATGACCAAGACAAAGGAATGTTGCTCACTCGAGGCACACAAACTCTCCTCCTGCGGTAGTAGGAGCAGGGAAAGAAACATTAATCACCATAATCATTGATGCTGCTCTTCAGTGGCTTTCATCTCCTATCAGCAATCACTAGGAAATTCCAGAGTGTTCCTGATGGGTCTTTTTTTTTGTTGTTGCTGTTGTCCCAGACTGTTGACTTGACACAGTTCCTTGAAATTCCACTCCAAGAAGGACAAGAGGAAACTGTTGGCTCCTTCCAGCCGGCTGGGAGGAGGAGGAGGTGGTGGCAAAGAGTGTGGTACCATTCGTGGGTTTTTCCTGCTGTGCCCCCAGGGTTTTGGTTTGCTCAGGGCTTCCAGAGGTGGAGAGACCTTTTCCCTATGGGCTTAGCAGCTGAGCTTGTGGGTGACCACAAAAACACATTGGCCAGAGGTGAGGAAAGCAGGGGAAATAACCGCAACCAACAAAAGCCATAAGCAGCACAAGAGCAAGGACTTTTATCTGTTATTACCCTTGAGGAAAGCTGTGGCAGTGCACAGGGGAAGGTGTATTTATTAACAATGTGAAATAGCTCTTCAGTTAAAAAAAAATCAAAACAACAAACTAGGTTTGAGTTTGCTCCATCTCAGGAGATAACGTCAATACGTTACTGTGCAACATGGCCCTGAGAGAAGACTCAGGATGCAGCCTCGGTTGGTGCTCTGCCATCTGCTCGAGTAGGTGGTACTGGGTGACTGATGGAGCTGATCGTACAGGAGTGACTTAATGGAAGTTTTATGACTGCAACCAGAAAAACCTGTGCCATAAACCCAGTGGGTTAGCCAGTGCCACCTCCTGAAATACAGAGCGGGTGGGATAAACAAGGTTTGTGTTTTGTTTGTGAGATTTCAAGGCTCTGCTTGGCAGGCAAAGAACCTTCTGCCCACTCCCAAACATATCACTGAGTTGCTGAGTGTGACAGGGATTTAGAGGTGAAAAGGGAGATGGCAGAAAAGCTGGTGACAAGCCTTATGACTCCTGGTATTCGAAGGTATCATCAGACTATCATGGATACCAAATTCTATATTCTTTGAAGTATGGAAACTCCAGAAAGGCCTCTTTGCCATAGGCTCTTGCCCACAAATAACAGTTAGCACTGATTATGACTTAAATGTTTTTAGAACTGGTTGCTTTTAAAGTTGAAAGGCAGTAAGGCACCTGGAGGTGAAGACTTAGACACTGTCACATAATGAAAGAAAGATAGGGGTTGGAAAGGAGCTACAGAGATTGTCTAGTCCAACTTCCCTGCCAGAGCAGGTTCAGCTGGAGCAGGTTGCACAGGACAGCATCCAGGTGGGCTTTGAACGACTCCAGAAATGAAGACTCCACCACCTCTCTGGGTAGGCTAGTCCAGTGCTCCACCACCCTCAAAGTAAAGAAGTCCCTCCCAATGTTTAGATGGAACTTCCTATGTTTGGGTTTGTGCTTGTCACCTGTTGTCCTGTCACTGGGCACCACTGAAGAAAGCCTGGGCCCATCCTCCTGACACCCACCCTTGAAGTATTTATAAGCATTATGAGATCCCCCCCTCAGTCTTCTCTAGGCTAAAACACTCCAAGTCCCTCAGTCTTCCTTCATAGGAGAGACATTCTCGTTACTTCATCATCTCTCTAGCCTTTTGCTGTACCTTCTCAAGTAATTCCCTGTCCCTCTTGAACGAGGGAGCCCAGAACTGAACCCAGCATTCCATGATGAGGCCTCATCAGGGCAGAGCAGAGGTGCAGGAGAACCTGCCTTCATCTGCTGCACGCACTCTTCTTCACATCACCCAGGATGTCAATGGCCTTGGCCACACATCCACATGGTCCCTTTGCTCTCAGTGTCTATTAACTCTACAACCTTTCTTCTAGCTTCTTCTCATTGCATCTTGTCCACCTTCAGCTGGCACCCTTTGAGTGAAGGCAGCAGTAACACATGTTCATATTGAACTGGGCAGAGCGATCTCCTGCCTGTCCTGTATCTGTAAGGCTGAGGGGACTGAGAGCTGATCTCCTGGTGGAACTGCAAATGCTTCTTTTAGCAGCAGTGTAGGAAAAGTTCGGTTAGGAATGTCCAGACCACTTAACGGCCTTCACCAGGTCACATGGAAAACTTTTTCATGGAAACCCTAACCCCAACCTCTTCCATAGAAAAGTCTATCTTGAGTTACCTTCAGACAAGGACAGTGTCTCCATAGTCCCCATGGAAAGCCCCATTCATGGCCCTGCTGTGAAAGGGAAATCTGCTGTGGGTCTCTGAAAGAAAACATAACATTGAAAAATGAGGATTTTGCAATTCCCTACTGGAAGCACAGTTCTGGCCCTGAATTTGATTGCCTGTTCTCTGGATGTCTCTTGTAACACTCATTAGTAGATAACACATCAAGTTGGCATCTTCTCTGCCATGTGGGTCCTGAGCCAAGTAGTTCGCCTTCACATGCTCAGGAGGAGTTCAGGAGAGCTGTGGCATTCTGGGCAAGCACAGCTGTTAGGAGAGAAAACTTCCAGGACAACAAAAGAGGGAGCAAATATTTCCCCAGTGGTACAGAAATGCTTCCACAGGGTCCCAAGGAGCTGAGCAGGTGGCAGTGTGGACGCCACCTTCAGGTTTGCACACAGTTGGGGGGTTGCTCGTGGTGGTAAACTTAGAAGTTTTTGGAGAAAACAGATTTCAATCCATGTTTAGACTCACCAAGCAGACACAAAAAGGGATTAAAAAGGAGACTTACGTCATTGGAGGCCTCCTGGCTCCCGACAGTACAAGTGCCCTCATTTTTAGTTCAAATTAAATTAATCTATTAAGGTACAGGAAACCTAATTTCACATCTGAGTCTTCTCCGGCAGAGGCTGGGATACCCAAAAAGGCAGCAGGGTCTTTATCACAATGTACAGTCCAAGGGAAGTGAGAGGTATTATTCACGTGGGTGTGACCTGTTGGCCATGCTGATTCACTCTTCCACTCCAAAGCCCTCCCTTGTGTCCTTCCGAAGCTTTACAGCAGCTTGGGGCCACCTCTGCAAGGGACCTTATTTGGCGAAGAGGGCTACATATTTTGGCCTACCCTCTTTCCTCCCTGCTACAAGTTATTGTTGTGGAAATGGCTCACAGAGGGATGTTTTGTGATGGTGGTGTGGTGTTTTTTTTTCATCTCCCTTCAAGATTAGGCTTCCCGTGGCTAAGAATAGCTCCTGCCGTTATGTGAGCAGCAGCGGAGAGTAAAACGAGAGTCAACAATGTGAATGCCACCGGAGGCAAAAGTCCCACTCCACCCATCGTGACAGCAGGCCACTTTTGGAGATCTCTGGGTGGCACTCTGATAATTTTGAAGCTTCTTCAGTGAGATCCACAGTCAGTGTGATGAGAGGGATGGCAAAGTTAGGGCAAGCATTCTGCATCATCCCTGCAGCACCACCAAGATCATAGAATCACAGACCGGTTTGGGTTGGAAGGGAAATCAAAGATCATTCAGTTCCAACCCCCACCATAGGCAGGGACACCTCTCACTAGTACAGGTCACTCAAGGCCTCATCCAACCTCGCCTTGAACACCTCCCTGGGCAGCCTGTGCCAGTGTCTCACCACCCTCACTGTAAAGAACTTCCTCCTGACATCCAGTTTCAATCTTCCCTCTGCCAGTTCAAACCCATTGCCCCTTGTCCTGGCATTACAAGACCTTGTCAATAGTCCCTCCCCAGCCTTCCTGTAGGCCCCCTTCAGATACTGGAAGGCTACTCTAAGGTGTCCTTGAAGCCTTCTCTCCTCCAGGCTGCAGAGCCCCAACTCTCTCAACCTGTCCTCATAGCAGAGCTGCTGCAGTCCTCTGAGCATCTCCATGGCCTCCTCTGGGCCATGGACATCTCAATGTCCAAGATGCTGATAATCAGTTGCCATCAACCCCAGTCAGCTCTGAATGGTGGCAGATGGCTTGCTGTGGCATCACCAAAATCTTCAGCTGATGTATTTGTCTCAGAATCATAGAACGCACTGGGTTGGAAGGGATTTCCAGAGGTCAGCCAGTCTAAACCCCCTTCAGTCAGCAACCAGTGGGAGATGAACTCACAGCTCGACCAAACCTGACCTTCAGTGTCTCAAGGAATGGGACCTCCAGCACCTTCCTGGGCAACTTGTTTCAGTGTTCTACTCCTCTCATAGTAAAGGACTACTTCTAAAACCTTGAACCCTTATTTACCTCAGAAGATAGCTCTTGGTGTAGCCACTCATGCTTTGCCCTCTGACTGTTTGGGAGAGAGAACAGAATCTATGATCTCCAGGCTCCCATGGTGGGCACCTTCTTTTCTCTTTATTTTTTTTTCCCAGACTGTTTTTTTTTTCCCCTAATTCCCCTCCAGAGATCACTGCTATCCTGATTGCTTGTGGTTTACAGCAGCTTCTCAAAGTCATAGCAAAGAGACCCAGGACAGGAGACCTCAAAGGAGCATCTGGGAGATGTGAAGGGAAAGCTAACAAGGCTGCTGGGTTGTTATTCAGAGACTCATCTTTCAAATAGTGTTTTCCAGGGAAGATTGGGGTGAGAAAGGCTCAGACTGTTATCACTACAAATAAATCCTTTAGAATATATCACAAGTAGGATGAATCAGGGCCCAAAGCAGTTCATCTGAGATATGTGCTGTCTCGACAGCTTTAGCATCTCTTAACACAGAAACCAATAAGGGCTCAATTTCCATAGCTGAACTCAGAACTAAGTGGGCAAACTGGTGAGCAGAATTCTAATTTGCTGCCCACAACTGGTTTCACAACCATTCCAACATTGTCTCCTGAGGTGGGAACAAATGGAACAACAAGGAGGCAAGAGAGGAGCAGCATCTGCTGTTGTCAAATAACCTGGTAACATTGAACCCCAAGAGTGGTGAACCACCTGGGGACAATGTAGATGGCAGGCATCACAAACTTCAAGTTATTCAACATATCTGTCCACCAACTCTCAGGGTATCTTAAGTCAAATGTGACCTGGGAAGTGGTGTGTGCAGTGCCTGAGCTGTGGTGAGCACAGAGCAGGTGAGCTACCTGAAAATGGTGACCTTTGGGAAGCAACCATGCAAGAACAAGGTAAAGCTATCCCTTGTGGATATGGTAGTACATAAGGACATGAACACAGCCCCAGTGGGTCAGACCAAAGGTCTCGCTAACCTAACACCTAGACCTCAGCATGGCCCATGAGTAGGAGTCTAGGGAGACATAAGAACAAGAGCAAATGTATACAACACTTCCCCTCAGTGCTCTCCCAGCCTCCAACTATTTTCAGCTCAGGAACTTCCTGAGCCAGATACAGTTTCTATGTATTTAGTAACTCTCAGTGGAATTTATCTTCCATGAACTCTCTTTGAATCCATGTAAACTTCTCCTATCTAAAACATCCTTTGGTAGGAAGATCCTCAGATCTGCTACCTATTGTATGAAGATCCATCTGCTTCTGTTTCTTTTTCTACCTGGCTTCTACTACACTCATACAAAGCTGCTCGGTCTTGTGCAGGAAGAGACAGTAAACCCTTGCCCATCACCTGCTCCCATGCTCTTGTCAGATCCTATCTGCAGTACTGTGTACAGTTCTGGAACCCCCAGCAGAGGAAGGACATGGAAGTGTTGGAGCGAGTCCAGAGGAGGCCACAAAGATGCTCAGAGGGCTGTAACAGCTCTGCTATGAGGACAGGCTGAGAAAGTTTGGGCTCTGCAGCCTGGAGAAGAGAAGGCTCCCAGGAGACCTTAGAGCAGCCTTCTAGTATCTGAAGGGGGCTACAGGAAGGCTGGGGAGGGACTATTGACAAGGTCTTGTAATGCCAGGACAAGGGGCAATGGGTTTGAACTGGCAGAGGGGAGATTGAAACTGGATGTTAGGAGGAAGTTCTTTACAGTGAGGGTGGTGAGACACTGCCACAGGTTGCCCAGGGAGGTTGCAGCTGCTCCCTCCCTGGAATTGTTCAAGGCCAGGTTGGAGGAGGCCTTGAGTGACCTGTACTAGTGGGAGGTGTCCCTGCCTATGGCAGGGGGTTGGAACTGGATGATCCTTGAGGTCCCTTCCAACCTTACCATTCTATGCTGCTCCCAAACCTCCTCTTTCTTTTCCAACCTGAAAATACTTGGTTTAGTTGGTATGGAAACTGAGCCCTAAGGTGGAACTCGTGAAGGACTTGGGCTATTTTTATGTACGTCCTTGCTTGCCCTCCAGGCTCCGAAGGGTCTTGTTGCGTCCTGCAGTTGTGAATGAAGAGCTCCAGCTCGCTTGGAGCTTGAGCTCCAGCCATAATGCAGCGAGCGTCACGCATTGGCAGAGCTGTGGGGATATAAATAATAGCCTGCACTCAAATCCCAGGGAGGAACAGTTCCTAACCGGGCCGTATGTGTGCACGAGCCGTTCCTGGAAGCCTCCTCGTGCTCCCATCCTCCCTTACACATCCCCAGCTTCGCCAGGAACCCACACTCCCAACTTCGCTTCCAGAGGTCTTATGAGGTTATTCATGTCTACAAGCTGCACTTTGTGGATAGATTTGAGGAGTTTCTGGCAGTGACCAGCAGCTTAGCCCTTTCTCTCATTGCACTGGCATGGAAATCCCTTGTGAGTGTCCAGGGAAACCAAGAACCTGCCACCTGCATGAACACGGCTGAGTACCTACCAAAAGCACAGGGGTGCACTTTGCCCTGTGTCATGGTGACCTCTCAGCAAGCCATCTAAAATAAGCCCATGCATGGAACCAGGAATAGAAAGAAAGGAAGGATGCATTTTAGGTAAATGCAGTCAGAAAGTCTGCAAGATAAACTACTTGAAGTGGTTTGAAAGAAAAATTGTGACTCACTTCCAGGGGGAGCTGGACTGAGGGTAGTATTGTGTCTTTAGGCAAGTACATGGTCACCATTACCAATTTCCACATGGATGCCTTGGAAGCAGATTGAAGTGAGGAGATTAATCAGTCTCTTGATCCAAGTAACAAGAGATAGACAAGAGGAAAGGGCCTCAAGTTGCACAAGGGGAGGTTTAGGTTGGATATTAGGAAAAATTTCTTCATGGGAAGTGTGGGTAAGCCCTGGAACAGGCTACCTGGGGAAGCAATGGAGTCCCTATCCCCTGGAGTGATTTCAAAGCCAGGTCCATGTAGTGCTGAGGGACATGGTTTAGTGGCAGACTTGGCTATGCTCAGTTACCACCTGGACTTGGTGATCTTTCCAACCAAAATGAACCTGTCTGGTAGGCACACAGAGCAAGTGTGCCCCATGGACACTGAGGGACCTCTGCAAGTGAAGGACTCACCTATTTATCCATGGTGTCGCTTTACACATAGCTTGTGCAACCAGCATCACTAACATAAGGATGCTCACTGTGGGCCTGACAGAAAGAAAGTCTACAAGACATCTTTGTCCAGACAGGCAGGAACCTCCTAAACTGGTTCAGAGCAGCTGTATATTTAATTAAACTCTTATCTTCCCACAAAACCAGCAGTAGCACTGCAGAGGATGAGGTAAGGGAGCTCAGTGCAGGCAGCCATGCCCTAGCAAGCTGCCAGCAGAAGTCTCCTCTGTCCCCGTAGCTATCAGCACCCAGCTCCTCCGGAGCGTGGAGGTTTGGTGATACTTATCAACACTTGCCCTGTGAAACACAGCTATGTGTTCCCTCATTCATCACAGAGATAACATTATCTCCCCACTGCTCTTCTCTGGTTATCTCCTCCCGGCAGTGAGCGATTTCACAGAATTAATCTGTGCCTGTTGACGACATCAGGTGTTTCATTTCACACCATCTTTCCCCTCCACGGTCACAGCCTGCTGTCGCAACTAAGCCTGAGAGCTGCTCTTCACATGCAGCTCCACGGTGTGCTCCAGCCTCTCCATGCTGAGGAGATAGCAGTGGCAGGTTGTGTCCCCTTGAGCAGGCAAGCAGGTTTGGCAGCAGGGCCCTACAAGAAGCATACTGTGGCCCAGGAGCGTTTCTGAGCAGGACCCAACTATTGTTCTCCACAGGTTGCATTGCAACAGCTTTGACTCTGAGTTTTCCAAAGCCCTGCTCCATGCACATCCACCAAGGACAGGAATGCAAGTTCACCCGGAAACCACCTTTCCCTTTCGAGTGAGAGCATTTGAGAGCAGGTTTGGTATTTCCCATCTCTAGATACCACATTTTTTCCACTGACTCTGCAGGCAGTGCCAGGACTTTCAGCCAGAGCCTAAATCCGTCAGCACACCAGGAAGTGCAGGAAGCCAAACACCGAAACTTCCCATCCCATTTTCAGCAGAGGGGTCAGAGCTGTCTCTGCCCTGCAGCATGATGACCAATTTACCGGCATCCCCTCGCTGCCAGCACAGGAAGACGCTCACAGACAGGCTCCAACCCCGGCGCCCCTCGGCCCTGGGCAGCCATCCCCACCCTACGTGGGGATGCCAACCAAGGTGCTGCCTCTCTGTGACCACAGACCTTTTCTCTCCTTCCTCTGAAGATGATGATGAGGATGGGCTGGCTGAGCTCGCTCGCTCACGCCAGGGCTGGTGGCAGGGTGGCACAAAGCCTGCATTGTGCGCGCTCGCCGCCCTGCGAGGAGATCTAATTGTCTTCCCCAGCTCACAGCAACAATTTACTGGCAGCCAGGCTTGTGTCATTATATAACTGGAGATAGTCAAACTTGTAAACAGATCTCCAGGACATGCCTCTTGTCCCTTATTTTGGAGGAACAATAAGCTCGGGGCTGGCTGACACCTTGATGTTGTTTGCAAGGGCACAAACGGAGCCTTTGCAGGGAGGGATTCATCCTGGGCATTGCCTGCTCTTTGGGAATCCCAGGAAAGGAAGAGGCTTTCAAACCAAACCTGGAGATGTGCAGGGCTCCTTCAGCTGCATCTCCTGCTCTCTGGCTAGGAGAGGAGCTGTGCAGAGAAGGCTTCCCAGCAGTAAACCTGGAGGAGCCCAGAGAAGGAATTTGCTTCCATGCTTACTACAGAATCATAGAATGGTTTGGGTTGGAAGGGACAGTCAGGGGTCATCTAGTCCAACCCCCCTGCTGTCAGCACAGACATCCTCGACTAGATCAGGCTGCTCAGAGCCCAAATAAGCCTGACTTTCAATGTCTCCAGGGATGGGGTCTCTACCACCTCTCTGGGCAACCTGTTGCCGTGTTCCACCACCCTCATAGTAAAGAACTTCTTCCTAATGTCCAATCTAAATCTACTCTGCTCCAGTTTCAAAACATTTTGCCTTGTCCTGGTGCTACAGGCCTTTGTAAACAGTTCTTCCCCAGCTTTCTTGTAGGTCCTCTTCAAGTACTACAAGGCTGCTAGAAGGTCTCACCAGGGCCTTCTCTTGTCCAAGATAGACAAACCCAACTCTTTCAGCCTGTCTTTGCAGGAGAGGTGCTCCAGACCTCTTGTTTATTTTTGTGGCCCTCCTCCGGACCCTCTACATCAGGCCCATGTCATTCTTGTGTTGAGGACCCCAGAGCTGAAGACAATATTCCATGTGAAGTCTCACCAGAGCAGTGGTAGAATTGCCTCTCTTGCTCTGGCTTCTGTTGATGCAGCCCAGGCTGCCTCTGGCCTTCTGCATTGCAAGTGCATGTTTTTGGCTCCTGTTCCGCTGTTTGTCCACCAGTACCCCCATGTCCATTTCCATAGGGCTGCTCTCTATCACATCATTCCCAGCCTGTACTGGTAATGGACATCCTTCTTCTGCCCAGCCTTATCTTATGCTAACCACCTATTGAGGGGCAAGGAAGAGCCTTCTTCCTCTACTTCCATCCCACCACTTTCAGGCTGGTGAGGGATGCCCAAGAACATCTTCTCCCATTGCTTGCCAGAGTTGAAGCTGAAAGCACTACGCTGTCACAATCATCTGTGCTACTCAGGCTCCTTGGGCTTTTGTCCTCACCAGAGATGGTCTGCACTGGGATGTGTATCCCCCTTGGGAAAAGAAAAGAAACCAACCTGTCCTTCTGAGTTTCTCCTTTCTATGCTTTTGCACATAAGAACACCAACAGACAAAATTTCTGCTCTGGAAAGCTGTTTCTCATCGACCACAGAGGACAATCTTCATGTTCACTTCACTGCTGAGCTTTCCAGACAGCATTTGTTGCTGCCTGAGCCTGAAACAGGGTGTGAGGATGGAGTGCCAAGAAGAGAAATTATTTCCTGGGGTGGAGTTTCCCTTTGATTTTTCTATTTAAGGACCAAAGATGTTGAGAGGACAGGGCTGCTGCTGCCTGGTCAGGACATGCCTGAAGGCAAGTGTCTGCGGTGCTACAGGAGGGCTGAAGATGAATATCCCTGCACCAGAAATGGGCTATTTAAACACAGAATCATAGAAGGCATCAAGCGGAAGGGACAGCAGAGGTCATCTAGTCCAACCCTCCTGCTGTCAGCAAGGACACCTTTAACTAGATCAGGTTTCTCAGAGCCTCATCAAGTTTGCCCATGAATGTCTCCAGGGATGGGGCTTCCACCACCTCTCTGGGCAACCTGTGCTAGCATTTCACTACCCTCATAGTAAAGAACTTCCTCCTAATGCCCAACCTAAATCTACCCTGCTCTAGTTTCAAACCATTGTCCTATCACCACAAGCCCGTCTAACCAGTCCCTCCCCACCTCTCCTCTACCACACTTCAGGTACTGGAAGGCTGCTCTAAGGTGTCCCCAGAGCCTTCTTTTCTCCAGGCTGGACAACCCAAACTCTCTCAGCCTGTCTTTGTAGGAAAGGTGCTTCATCCCTCAGATTATCTCCCTCTGGACCCTCTCCAGCAGGTCCACAGCCTTCCTGTGCTGAGACCTCCCCCCACCACACCTTCTCTCTGCTCCCAGCGCTGTCTGCCTATTCAATTTCTCTCTCTCGCCTTACTTCCCCTGGGCGTCTGAAGCTCAAGGCACCACATCCCACCCCTCAGAAAGAGGGCAGAAAACTACCAGGAGGTTGTTGCTTTATTAGGACTTGGCAGCTGCTGGCCCTGTGCATCCATCTTCCCCTGTTCCTCTCTCCCCCACTGTTAGATCCCATTTCGCAAATAAATACCCCGCGTATTGACGTCAGCGCAGGCCTTGAGAAATCACACTCCTGCCGCTCGCTGCACCACGCTTGGGGGACGCAGGGGAGAGGAGGAGGAACAGAAGCAGCAACCTCTTGAAAGATGAAGTCTTAATATTCTCTTAATTGCCTCCCTCCCCTTGGTGGTGATGCCCCAGCCGGGAGGCAAAGACTGCCATTATCGGCGTGTCCTTCTGGTTTGAGACAGCGCAATCAACTATCCAAAATTCCTGCTGCTGGTGAATTATTGTTTCTTTTAAGGGAAGGAGGGTGACAAGGAGATATTCTGTCCTGGATGCCAGAGGGGTGCTCTCAGAGGCCACTGAGCTGCTCATGTGGAGCTTTAAAAAATTGTGCTCAAAGTGTTGACAGAGCCTGGGGAAAAGGAATCATAGAATCATGGAATTGACCAGGTTGGAAGAGACCTCCAAACTCATCCATCCCAATCTAGCACCCAGCCCTACCCAATCAACCAGACCATGGTACTAAGTGCCCCATCCAGGCTTTTCTTGAACACCTCCAGGGATGGGGGCTCCACCACCTCCCTGGGCAGCCCATTCCAATGCCAGTCACTCTTGCTGGGAAGAACTTCCTCCTAGCATTCAG
The DNA here is from genome assembly GCA_013399775.1 of Semnornis frantzii. Taxonomy (NCBI): domain Eukaryota; kingdom Metazoa; phylum Chordata; class Aves; order Piciformes; family Ramphastidae; genus Semnornis; species Semnornis frantzii. The sequence continues at coordinate 5,248 of VWYK01039912.1, read as the reverse complement.
CCTAGACCTCCCCTGGCACAATGTGAGACTGTGTCCCCTTGTTCTGTTGCTGGTTGCCTGGGAGAAGAGACCAACCCCACCTGGCTACAATCTCCCTTCAGGTAGTTGTAGACAGCAATGAGGTCTACCCTGAGCCTCTCTTCTGCAGGCTGCACACCCCCACCTCTCCTCACAGGGCTGTGCTCCAGGCCTCTCACAAGCTTCTCACTCACTAAAATTACCTGAAAGGAGGTTGGACCCAGGTGGGAGTCAGTCTCTTCTCCCAAGCAACAAGTATCAGGACAAGAGAAAACAGTCAAGTTGCACCAGGGGAGGTTTAGGTTGGACATAAGGAACAATTTCTTCCCCTAAAGGGTTGTCAAGCCCTGGAACAGGCTGCCCAGGACAGTAGTGGTGGGATTGAAAAGATATGTAGATGTGGTGCTTAGTGGTGACCCAGAAGCACTGAGTTGATGACTGGAGTCCATCTTGAAGGTCTCTTCCAACCAAAACAACTCTATGATTCTATGAAACGAAGCACCTTGGTGAAATGAAGGAGGTGGTTCTTCCGTTCACTGAAAGAAGACAAATGACAAGGCTGTCATTGGAACAGATACCTTCATCTGGTCATTAGGAGGTAGTTTGTAGCCACCAGAAGGGATAAGATGCCACTGGCCTGTCAGCTGAGGCAATGAGACAAGGAATCTGTGTGCTTTTAGGGAAGATCTCTATTAATAAATTATTTCACTTTTTTATAATGTTGGTTCTCATTAACAAGCCTTCCTAAATCAGTTCCTTTGCAGTCTAACCCAGCAGAAGTCGTAGCCTTGTACAAAAGGGGCATAGCCCTCCACCTAAACAAACTGGCAAGAGGACAGGGAGGCAAAGAGATGATCCCAACAGAAAAAGCATGCAAATACTTTGCTTTCCACTACAAGCATTGGTATTGCTTCATCTCACTGTCCTGAAATTGTGAGCTGTGCTCTTTCTAAAGCTGCCCAACAGCAAAGCTCAGACCTGACCATGCAACCCATGCGAGAGCTTTAGAAATTCCAGTACAAACTGAAATTATCTCTAGTGCTGGTGAGATGTGCAGCAGATATTTTACAGCTGGTGACAGGATGAGAGTTCTGCCCTCAACTCTGCTACCTGTGAATTCCTCAGATTACTTAAAGAGTGTCTCTTTTTTTTTTTTTTTTTTTTTTCCATCTGGAGCTGTGATATGCTTAATGCTTTGGTGGCCAGTGTTGCTCTTTAGAGAGCACCCATGGGGATGGATGTTGTACCATGGTCCTCACCTCTGATCATGCTGCACAATCTTCCTGTCCTGTGAGCCCAAACCCCTGTGAGCAGCCAGCTTAAGGCAAGAACAGCCCATTTTCATGGAATCACAGGCTAGTTCAGGTTGGAAGGGACCTTTAAATGTCATCTAGTTCAACTCCCCTGCAGTGGACATCTTCGAGCAGATCAGGTTGCTCAGAGCACCATCCAACCTGACCTGGAATGTTGACAACGATGGGGCAATTCTGAGTGTCAGGTTTGACCTCCCACACTGCCCAAGCCAAAACTCACCCCGGTTCAGACATTTCGTGCCTCCAGGCTATTGCTGGTTGCTGAGCCAGAGCTTGGCAGGTTGGAAACCTCAGCTTTCATTCTGCTGCTGGCAGATAGGAGGAGAAGGCAGGGAAAGGGGCTCTCGCAGGGCTCTCTGCAAACGCTGACATGGTTTTAATGAGCAAGTGCATTCCTCAGGACGTGCACAGCTGGGAGTGCAGCAGTGAAGCAGGCCAAGATTCCTGCAAGGACCTGTGCCTCTCCAGCAGGCTGAAGCCACATCTACTGCAGTGTGCTGACAGCTGACAGCCAGAGCATCCTTCAACAGCTGGGGGGCAGTGAGAGCCACCCCCCAGCCTCTTTGGTGGCAGTGATGGAACCCTCTGAGGACATGAGTTCTGTTTGCCTTTGCAAACTGGGGGTCTTCCTTTGCCAGCTCTGGGAGCTGTGGAATTGCTGTGCTGCCTCAGCCTTGGGGTGTTCTGTAGCTCACCTGTCCTCTAAAAAATAAAGCTATTAGGTGACAGAAGGTTGTTATAGCTGCTTTGCTTTATTGATGCTGCATGAGAAGTGCAGAAAGTGTCTGGTCTGGTCTACTCTTGAGTGCAGAAAGGGTTGTCAAGCCCTGGAACAGGCTGGCTCAGGAGGTGGTAGAGTCCCCATCCCTAAAGGGCTTAAAACCTGTGTAGATGTGGTGCTGAGGGACATGGCGTAGTGGTGACCTGGCAGTGCTGGGTTAATGGTTGCACTTGATGATCTTTTCTCTGGGGCTGGGCTGGGATGAGGGGGTGACTTTCCCAGTCTTTCCTAGAGCTCTTGGCAACAATTAGAACTTCTCTGCTGAAATTATCCTTCGCTTCCCCACCCTCTCGCATCTCAGCAGAGCAGTGGGTGGAGGTCCCTGGACCAGCTGGGCTGGACATGGACGTCCCTTGAGTGTCAAGAACTGCCAGTTGAGCCTTCTTAGAGATCATTGCTGGTTGCTGCTCCAGCCTCCTATGCTTCTACAACCCAGTAACTAAGCACTTGGAGCTGTGTCTGTGTATAGAGGCATCATCACAAGAACTGGAGCCAGTTCTGCCCATCCGCCTGAACAAAGATGTAATCTGGAGTTTGTCCTCAAGTCTGCAGTCTGAGATTCCCAAATTAAGCCAATGATTTATCTGCTGACTTGCAAAGAAGCCTTGCAGGCAACAGAAGAAACCTGAGCCAAAGCAAAGGTCCAGTTTCACTCAGTCTCCCACCCACCGGCCAGGACCAGGCTCAGAGGTCCCCGTGGCGACTTGAGGCTCTCTTTTCAAGCAAAGGCAATTCTTACCAAGACAAAGGGTAGGAAAAGTCTCCTAGTATCCAAAAATCCAAGCTGCTGTGCTCTTGCCCTGTTGTCACCCATGACAGGATAAAGTAGAATGGAGGGTTAAAGGTAATCCATGCTTGGAAACAGCATCATCATAGTTACGATGCTGCCAGCATCACTGCTTTGCTCTCTGGGGAATACTGGCAAGAGACTGAGCTAAAGTTTTGCTTGGGTGTTAATAATCTCTAAATGTCCTCCATGGCAGCAGTTTGCACAGCAAAGAGCAGAAAGGACTCAAAGCTCCCAAAGGCCACCAGATCCTGTGACAAAACCAGTCCTCAGCCTCCATGGGGACACATTTTAGCATGAAGAAAACCAAAGGTCTGTGATGTGTGGTGGGACAGGGACAGGAAGACAGACACATGCTTCTCTGCCTGCAGTAATATGCCCCAAGGAAGCACCCAGACCTGCATCTGTACAAAACCCCTTCTAGTGAACCTCAAAAATCCCAAGAGGAATTACTCACTTAGGAAATTAAAAAATAATAATGTGAGTTGTTGGTTTTTTTGTTTGTTTGTTTGGGGTTTTTTTGTTGTTTTTTTTTTTTTTTTGTTGTTTTTTTTTACTTACTGCAAACTTTAGAAAGAAAAGGGTTTATAGCAAGCATTTTTAAGTGCATAAGGTGGAAGATACATTCCAGCCCATGTGGTGTGCGACCAGAGCTCAGAGGGCTCAGGGACATCCTTACTCAAGCCCCTCACCCTACAGCAAATACATAGATCTGGGTCATGCCAGGGCACTAAGCAGACAGTGCAGGGTCTGCCTGCTCTGGGGGGGATGCTACCAAACTGGAAGAGGAGTATTTTACCTCTGGTTTGCACTGTTGCACAATGGTGTGGTAGTATCCATTGTGATGAAAAGTATCTAGTTGGGATCCCTAAAACCTTAAGAGAGGTTCCTACCTACTCTGAAAAACCAGAGCCTGGAAGATTTTTTTTCCCCCCTCCTTCTTGCTTCTTTTAAGTCCCATTCAGCTATCAGTGCCCAGAAAAGAGCAACAAAGCTGATGAAAGGTCTGGAGAGCAAGTCTTATAGGAGCAAATCTTAAAGGGAAGTGGCATTGTTCTGTCTGGAGGAGGCTTAGAGGAAACCTCATTGCACTCTACAACTCCCTGAGAGGAGTTTTGTAGGAGGTGGCTGTTGCCTCTTCTCCCTAGTATCAGGTGATAGAACAAGATTAAATGGCCTGAAATTGTGCCAGGGATGGTTTAGGTTGGAGATTAGGAAAAAGTTCTTTGTTGAAAATATGGCCTGGCATGGGAACAGGCTGCCCAGGGAGGTGATAGAATCACCATCCCTGGTGGTGTTCAAGAAACATGATCATGGCACTTCAGGACATGGTGTAATGGCTACAGTGGTCTTGGGTTGAAGGTTGGATTTGATGATCTAAAATGTCTTTTTCAACAATAACAGCTATCACAGAATCACAAAATGTTAAATAGATTGGAAGGGACCTCCAGAGACCATCGAGTCCAACCCCCCCTCCCTGTGTCAAAAGCAGACTCACCTAGGGCAGTCCACACAGGAATGCGCCCAGGTGGGTATCAAAAGTCTCCAGAGAAGGAGACTCCACAAGCCACCTGAGAAGCCTGCTCCAGTGCTCCAGCACCCTCGCTGTAAAGAAGGTTCTCCTCATGTTGAGCTGAAACCTTCTGTGTTCAATTCTATGATTCAAAGTCCCTGAGAACAGCTCAAACCAGCAAAAGCCACTGGGAAACAACCCCAAACATCAGCAGGCACCTATTTATCTCAGCAGGTTTGGGGAGCATCCAATACAGGCTTGAGGTTCCAGAGCTGTGTTTAGGATTGAGGTTTCAGGGTGTTGTTTCAGGGCAGTTCATCCCCTCTTGGAAATTTGAGCCCCAAAAAGAGGAGATGCAACACAACACTCCTCCAAGAAGAATGGTGCTTGGTGTGACCTTCTTCCCACCCCCAGGAGCAAACGAAAAGTGAAAGAAAAAAGCCAGGCTTCATATTCTGGATGGATATTTATTTGCTTAACATATTTTTTTTTCTTTTCTTTTTTTCTTTTTTTTTTTCTTCAGTTTTTTTTGTTGGTTGTTTTGGGTTTTTTTTTTGTTTTTTTTTTTGGTACAAAGCATCCAGGAAAGCTTTTACTTCTCTTTTTAAAAAATAAAAACTAAGTTTCTTTTT
>VWYK01039903.1:0-14064 GCA_013399775.1 Semnornis frantzii | reverse complement strand
AAGAGAAGGCTCTAGGGAGGCCTGGGAGCAGCTTCCAGTACCTGAATGTGGCCTACAAGAAAACCAGGAAGGGGCTTTTTACAAGGGCTTGCAGTGAGAGGTCAAGAGGGAATGGCTTGAAGCTTGAGAAAGGGAACTCCAAAGGTCACGTAGGCCAACCCCACTCCAATCAGCAGGGACATCCTCCACTAGAGTACGTTGCTCAGAGCCTTGTCAAACCTGACCAGGGATAATTCCAGGGATGGAGCCTCAACTACCTCCCCCTGGGCAACCTGTTGCGCAGTGTTCCACCACTCCCATGGTAAAGAACTTGTTCCTAACCCAATCAAAATCTGCCCTTTCCTAATTTCGAACCATTGCCCCTTGTCCTATCTCTGCAGGCCTTTGTAAACAGTCGCTCTGCAGCCTTCTTGCAGGCTCCCTTCAGGTACTGGAAGGCTATTAGGTCTCCCCAGAGCCTTCTTTTCTCCAGACTGAACAACCCCAGCTCCCTCAGCCCATCCTTGTAGTAGAGGTGCTCCAGCCCCCAGATCATATTTGTGGCCCTGCTCTGGACCGACTCCTGCAGGTCCACGTCCTTCCTGTGTGAGGGCTCCAGAGCTGAGCACAATACCTCAGTGAGGTCTTACGAGAGCAGAGCAGCAGAATCACCTCTCTTCTGTCTGCTGGCCACACATCTTTTGATTCAGCCTTAATTATTCTTTTATGAACAACTGTTTGTTTCAGGAATATTAATTTATTAATTTCAGGAAAATTAATTTATCTATTCACAACCTCTTATATAAACAAAAATGAAATTAAGTATCTTTTCCCTTCTAGCTGATGAAACACATACTGTTAAATCCTTATAGTTAGAATTTAGTAAAAAGAAAGATACATTTAATCCCTGTTACATTTTTAAGGACTTAGCAAGATTCACCACCTAACTGTTACTGTTAAAACAATCTTTTTAGAGAAGCTGGAAATAACGTCCAGTACATTTGGAGCTATTACTCAGTGGCTGAGTTAAAAAAGATGATGGATGCTTTTGACGTCTGGGAAGGGAGAGGTAGAGTATGATTTTTTTTTAGTTTCAGTACTACTGCTTTGTAACAGAACAAGAAGAAAAAGGCTTGCTGATTAGCTATAATAAAAGCTATGTGTATTTTTTCACCTATTCAGTAAATAACATGCTGTAAAACATCCCATAGTAGTGGCTATTAGAAGTCTTGAGGGACCTTCCACCAGGGTGACAAGAGTTGACATTAATGGATGTACTAGTGAGAGCCAGCACATGCAAGGGCTGATAGCCTGCTAATGTTGGGCACTCTAGTGAAAGCCTGAGAATCACTGAATCACTCAGGTTGGAAAAAAACATTAAGACCATCAGGTCCAACCCTGCTCTACCAAGGTCACCACTAATCCATATCACTGAGTGCCACATCTAAAAGACCTTTAAACACATCCAGGCACGGTGACTCCACCTCCCTGGGCATCCCGTTCCAATGCTTGACTACTCTTGCAAGTAGTCAAACCTAAATCTACCCTGCTGCAGCTTGAAGTCATTCCTTCTTGTTCTGTCACTGATTACCTGTGAGATGAGACCAGCACCCTACCTCTCTAGCTTGTCCTTTCAGGGTGGTTGTAGAGAGTAATAAGGTCTCCCCCCAGCCTCCTCTTCCTCAAAGTAAACAGTCCCAGTTCTCTCAGCTACCCTCAATCAAGACTCATTCTCTAGGCCCTTCACCAGCTTGTTTCTCTTCTTTGCAGCACCTCAATGTCCTTCTTGCATTGAGGTGCCCAAAAATGAACCTAGCGATTGACATACGGAGTACAGGGGAACAGTCACTGCCCTACGATAGCTGTAAGGGAACCTCCTGCCAGCACAGTTCCAGAGCTGAAATTCTACATAACAAAATACAAGCATTCATTTAGTCAGGTGTGAACTTTAACATGATATTTAGTATGTTCTTTCAGCTCACCAGGACAATGTCCCTTTGAATTGCAGGTGTCAGCTACTGGAGAGTGCCTCAGGAGCTGATTGAATGCTGGACTCTGGAAGAACGCCCACTGAAAGGCAGTTTACACCATATGCCTCCAGTCCACAAAAGGTAATGCTGATTTGTAGGGGTGACTGCAAATAAAGCAGAAGTACAGCACAGTCTTTTAATGTAGTTATCAATGCTGAGCTTTCTCTGGTTTGCTGTTGCTAAAATGCCCCACAATCCAAGGGCTTCATTGCAGGACCAACCTTGCTGGAGGCGGATCATAGAGTGGTAAGGTTGGAAGGGACCTCAAGGGTCATCCAGTTCCAACCCCCTGCCATAGGCAGGGACACCTCCCACTAGTACAGGTCACTCAAGGCCTCATCCCACCTGGCCTTGAACACATCCAGGGAGGGAGCAACCACAACCTCCCTGGGCAACCTGTGCCAGTACCTCACCACCCTCATTGTAAAGAACTTCCTCCTAACATCCAGTCTAAACCTTCCCTCTGCCAGTTTAAACCCATTGCCTCTTGTCCTGTCATTGCAAGACCTTGTAAGTAGTCCCTCCCCAGCCTTCCTTTAGGCCCCCTTCAGGTACTGGAAGGCTACTCTAAGGTCTCCTGGAAGCCTTCTCTTCTCCAGGCTGCAGAGCCCCAACTCCCTCAGACTGTCCTCACAGCAGAGCTGCTGCAGCCCTCTCAGCATCTTCTTGGCCCTCCTCTGGACCTGCTCCAACACTTCCATGTCCTTCCTGTGCTGGGGGCTCCAGAACTGCACACAGGACTCCAGGTGGGGTCTGAGGAGAGCAGAGCAAAGGGGCAGAATCCCCTCCCTTGCCCTGCTGCCCACACTGCTCTTGCTGCAGCCCAGCACACAGTTGCTGTCTGGGCTGCATGAGCACACTGCAAGCTCATGTTGAGCTTTTCATGAACCCAGACCCCCAGGTCCTTTTCCTCAGGACTGCTCTCAGCCATTCCCCACCCAGCCTGGATTTGTGCTTGGGATTGTGCCTACCCAGGTGCAGGACCTTACACTTGGCCTTGTTGAATGTCATGAGGTTGGCTTGGGCACACCTCTCCAGCCTGTCCAGGTCCCTCTGGACGGATCCCTGCCCTCTAGCAAGTCGACTGAGCCACACAGCTTGGTGAGGCTGCACTGATTCCTCTTTCCATGTCACTGACAAAGATGTCAAACAGCACTGGTGCCAGCACTGACCCCTGAGGGACACCACTTGGCACTGGTCTCCAGGTGGACATTGTGCCCTTGATCACCACTCTCTGCTTGCCACCATCCAGCCAATTTCTTATCCAGTGAGTGGTCCACCCATCAAGTCCATGTTTTTCCAGCTTGGTAACTAGGATATCATGACCATAAATTGTCATCTGTGGGTGGCTGTTGCAGTTTGTTTTGTAATAATGTTATAAAAAGAATAACTTATGGGCACAGTTTGTCTCTTCAGCTGCAGTTCTTTGTTTTCCAGACGAGTAATTGACTTTACTGAAGAGGAAGAGTATTTACCACATAAAGTGGGTCCTAAGCAAATCAGGTTCTCAGGTCCCTCCACAAGTACCCAGATCAAAGTAAAAAACTCGGCTGCATTAAAGCTGGCTGCTTGCAACACTTCACATTCTGCAGTGACTCTTAAACAACCCATTGGTGAAAGTCTGTCACCGCACAAAGTAGCTTCCAAAACCATTCCCACCAGATGCACCTCAGTGCCCAGTAGTTCCTGGGCAGCCTGTGGAAGGCAGAGTGCTGACAATAAGGCATCACGTCAGATGGTGTTGGAGACCATGGTGTCTCAGAAGCCTGTAAGCAACTGCATAGTAAAGCTGAAGCGAATTCCCCCTCTTCTTGTGACACCATCTCAGCCATCCTTTCCTCTATCCAGTAAACCAAGTGAACAGGACAGTGCTGCTGCTGAAATTCTTACCACTTCCACAGTACTGAAGAAGAAGGAAACAGCTGTATTAACAGACAGTATTTAACCTTGGGAATGAGAAAGCAGATGGATGACTGCTGTGTCCTGACGGCATGGATTGCATCATCTGGTCCAAGAAGAGATCGTCATCTGCTGTGGTCACTTATTCAAAGATTTGGTGGAAAATTGTGATGAAAAAGTTTGTGAAAAGCATAAGGACAAGTGATCACTAAAATGAGTTTTCTGCTTTGTTTCTGTTTTAGATATTGGGCAGGAAGGAAAACAGATGTTAACCTCCCCCTCAAGCAGAGCATGCAGAGTCTAATATAAGTTACCTTATATCTGCTGTTCTGTCGGGAGTCTCTGCACAGCATCAAAGACAACCTCTTTATCAACTTTAAATACACTTAATGTTAACTTCAAAGATAAAAATGGAGTATATTAGTAGTGGGGAAAAGTAGAAACCAGTAAGTGGCTTTCATTGGGTACAGAGAGTGTGACATACTGAGTACTGCAAGGATCCAAATTTCAGATGCACTTCCTGGCACCTCCAGTAGTGTTGAGGCACCGTTCTGTTACATAGAGCAGTGACAGCAACTTGCACAGTGACAAAGTCAGGAATACAGTAGGGGGAGAGGTGTGCCAAGAGAGCAACAAGGCCGTTTCTTCCCTAGACCTGAGACTGCTTCTGTGGTGTGATCTGCCACTGGTGTGCCAGCTGCAGGCAACTGCTACAGCCTCAGCATTTTGTATGGCACCACTGTGTTTCCTGCAGCTGCAGAGGACCTTGCAGCTGCCATTCCTGTGTCCTTCTGCAGGTCCTTGCAGAGGAGGAGGGGACAGCCTCAGCTTCCGTGCAGCACAGCACTGTTAACAGAGATGCCTTGGTTTGAAGGAACATAAAAGAATCTCTCCTTGCCCCAGAGCAGGAGAGAGACCTTGTGCCAGGGTAAATGTTGAGTAATGATCGTGAAGCAATGAGCTGCTGACTCCAAGCAGAGGAAAGCCAACATTAGCTCACAGAATGTGAAAAGCCCTTTCAGTTGTTGAGACCAATGAACGAAACCTGGCTTTATTTCGTGCCCTTCCTTGCCTACAGTTGCTTTGTTGGTTTTGCTACTGCTTTTGCTTTTCCAGCAATCCAGGAAGTCCAGCTGTTGAGAAGTCCTATCATATTGCCAAAATACCACATTCCTAAAATTCCTGAGGCTATTAGAATTACAAAACAGTTCTTCAAATGTTTTCATTTTTAGAAGTGATCACATTTTAAAGGCATTTTTCGCTAACCACAATGACTTAAAACATTTGCACAAGGAGAAAAGCCCACGTTTTCATGTGCTAACTATTTTTAACTCTTTGCCATGAACTGTAGTCCCTGTAAAGGTGTGCAGCACTGTAATTTTCTGTTTCTAGATATTGAAGACAAACTTACAGTTAGAATCTTCAAGTTAGTGGGGTTTCTTTAGGTAAAGCTAAGGAGCAACAACCCCAAGGCTTTTCCTATTTCAACAGCAAAAAAGTTTCACTGAAGAAAGGGCAAGGCAAAAATAATAGAAAGATACCATGAGAAATGTATTCTATTTATCACTGACACTAGTGATGAAATTTGCTTTTTCTTCATAATTTGACTGAAAAGCAGGTTTTAAAACTTACCCTTTGTGTGGCTTCTGCCTCACTATTTACTGAGTAGCTAAGCACTTTACCATGCACCTTTAAGTCTCTCTACAATGCTTCCTACAGCAGATTTCCTTTCTCTTCAGCTTCTGGAAGATTTCTATAAACATAGCAACAATCTACAGTGATTCTACAATCATAGAGTCAGACTGGGAAAAACCCTTAAGATATTCAAAGGCAACATCACACTAAAGCTTTTAGTATGGAACTTTGCCCTGCCTACACAAAAAAAAACCAACCCAGAGCTTTAGAATAATTCTGCAGGATTTATTGAGCATGCACTAGCTCAGCATTCATTTCACTTTTCTGGTAGCACAGGATTAGTCTGAGTAACATTTATGTAATTTGCCTTACAGTGGCTTTCACCTCTTTGGCCCAGACATCCTGGGTTGTGGTTAAAACAAAAGAAACAGAACTCCCTTCAGTTTCAGCAGATAAAGCAGGAAAGTGGCAGTGGTGGAGAGGCAGAGCAAGGTTAATTGTTTTTTGAATGACTTCATTTATTTTTAATGGGATGAAGTGCAAACATGACCTTTTAACTTAGCTGAGTAGGCATTCATGGTGTCTTCTTTATATCTGTGAATCTTGCTAAGTTTCTGTTAGCTGATGGACTGATACTGAACAGTTCCATGATAGCTGAATAGAATTAACCTTCATGGGGACTTCCACTATAGCTCTGCCCTTACTCGTTCAAAGGCTTTTGAACTTGTGGAAGTGCAACAGAGTTTAATCTCTTTGGGAAACCAATAGCTGCAGATAAATGAAACCTGTCAGCCCTAGGATGAGTCATTCCCTCAGTGGGCTAACAGGCTGTGGGTTTTCAGGTCTGGAACAAGGAGTAGAAATTCTCCAAGTGTGAATATCCTGCAGGTTGAAACTTCTAAACTCTGCTTCCAAGTCTCTTGAAAGTGCACTTTTCATAGCATGTCACTTGTCACTGTCAGGGAGCAGGAGCTGGTACTGCATCTACACTGGTAAACTCCAGTGTGGCTGGAGAAGCTATGGAAGGGGAGCTGCATAGCTGTGATTGGATACATGGCCAAGTAGTGGGGCAATGGCTTCCCTTGAGTCTTTGTGATATTATCAAGAGTTCTAGGAGACAGCATGTGCAGAAGATGAATCAAATTTAGTAGTCCTAACACTTGCTGCTATCTCATAGCTGTTCTCTGAAGGCTGCCATACATCTCACCTGCGTAGTTTGACGCATTCAGTATTTCTCGCCAATCCTGTCACTTCTCGCTTTGGCACTGCTGCCCTTCAAACAACAACACAGCATCATCATGCGGGTTAAGGAGACAAGAAAAACACAATTCCAAGTAAAATTCCTGTGATTACGCAGGGGCTTCTGATGCAGAGGGCCTGTTACCACCTGTGATCCAAACAGGGCTGTCTATCTGTATGCTGCAGAGTATGGAGAACTCATTTGTACTGGATATAAGCAAGGATACATTATTTTGTGTCTTAGGCACATTACCGCAGGTCCTCAGGGAGAGCTTTCATCAGGCTTGCTCTAAGTGGGAGCCATGGAAACACCAAAGCTACCTCTTAACTTTCTTTCAAATTGTTCCAGTCATTTCCCTACCCACCCAGCATCAAGATGCCAGCACTGAGTTAGTTTGGCATTTTGAAAGTCCCTCCTCCATTGGGACTTCTTTGTCCCACACCCACCCCAGTCAAAGCTGTTGGCCCAGAAGATCTGTCCAAAGGGGCCTGAACAGACACCGCACATTTGTGCCATGCTCCAGGCCTACCAGGATGGCACAGGGGATACACTTGTTACCTGTGCTCAGGAATCAGCATCAGCGTGATGGGAGCTCTCTTCTTGTCTTCTACCCGGAGAGACAAGGTGTTTCCATCAAGGCTACAGTGTTTCCACAGCAGCTTACCAGCACTTCCGCTATAGCAGAATTTGATCCTCTCCAGCTGCAGGTGACTGTGGCTGTAGTAGGTGTCAGCAGGGTCAATGCCACGCTTATCACTGATGACCTGGATAACAGCAGTTGCCAACCCCAGCCAGCACCACTCACATGCACCAGCAGGCTGGTCTGTGCATGACAAAGCCCCCACTACTCCCTGCCATGGGAGAGGAGCTGCCCTGGAAGGAGGTGGGTCAGTGCTCAAAGGCTACCCTGCCTACACCAGTTGAGTTAGCAGTGAGCAGGCTAGCAACTGGGGCTCTTTCTCTCCATAGCCTGTATCCACAGGATTCCAATCACAGGTATCTCTTCTCCTTCGGTCTCCTGTTGTCTAGCTGTGGCTCAAGCCTCTTCAGCCACCACAAGATGATGGCAACAACTGCAGCACCCAGTGGAGGCCTCTGGAGTCCCTCCTTGCACCTACCCGTCCTTACTGTATATAGGCACATGGATACATATATTTAGTTTTTGTTTTCTTTTACTTATTCCAGACTCTCTGGTACGACATCTGTGACCACTTCAGTAGTTTGGCACAATAACTACGTTGTCTAAAATTTCTGGCAGGTTTCTTTTGTATCTTCAGAAGTAGTGGGACCTGAGTCTTAAGCTGTACTCACAAAATGTATGGCCAGGTTGGATGCAGCTGATGTAAAAAATCTTGATGCAGCCCAGTCATTCCATGAGGAAACAGACTCACACTGAGAGCTGCCAACCAGACCAGCTCAGAGGTCTTCCCCTAGAGCAGGATCCAGGGAGTCACTACAAGATCACTGATCCCTCCCAGAATTAGTATCTTTTTCAGGATGACGCTTCTAAACATGTTAAGAGTTTCTGGGGAGTTTTTTGACCTTTTCTCCCAAACCTAGATTGTATGAGTTTTCCACACAGCTTGGCTGTGTCATTACCCTCTTTTTAGTTTTCCAGCTCTGTATTTGGTCTTTATTTTGCCGAGTTCTGCCATCACTTTGAGTTTAATCTTACACAGCTGACGAACAGATCCAACCTGCTTTAAAGTAAGGTCCTTTAAGGTGTGTTTCCACTTCTGAAGGTGTGTACAAAGCACAGCAGCAGCAATTGCATGTTTGTGTCTGAGTGATGCCAAACAGCTGAATTTGCTTTGTGAAGTCAGGGCACTTGTAACAAAAAAGGTGTCAGGCCTGAAAGTTAAGGTGTTTCCTGCCCTGAATTTCCTCCCTAACACCCATAGGAATCTTGCGTATTTAAAGGATAATCAGACAGCTAGCTCTGTAATTAGAAGACTAAAAAAAAATAGTTTTGTTGAAAATGGGTGCAAGAGCATTAATAAATAATAATTATTATTAATATAATTGATAATATAATAATTAATACTTAAAATTATTTTGACCAGTAAAAATGTTGCTAGAAATTGACAGGTATCAGTGTCACAGATTGCACTGGGTTGGGAGAGGCCCTCAAAGGTCATCTTGTCCAACCTCCCTGCAGTCAGCAGAGATACNAGTCCCTCCCCAGTCTGCCTGTGGTCCCCTTCAGATATCAAAAGGTCTGCCTGGAGCCTTGTCTTGTCCAGGCTGAATAGCCTCAATTCTTTCAGCCTGTCTTCACAGGAGAGGTGCTCCACTCCTCTGATTAATTTTGTAGCACTACTCTGGACCTGCTCCATCTGGTTCATGTCCCTCTTGCGTCAAGGATCCCAGAACTAGACGCAGTACTGCAGGAGAGGTATCACCAGAGCAGAGAGGCAATGTCACCCCTCCTGACCTGCTAACCACACTTCTTTTGATGCACCCCAGCTTCTAGGCTGCAAGTGCACATTGCTGACTCACGTTCAGCTTATGCATCAGTACCCCAATACCTTTTCTGCAGGGCTGCTCTCCATCTCATCAACCCCAAGCCTGTATTGATATCAAGGCTCATCCCAACCCAGGTGCAGGACCTTGCCGTCTGCCTTATTGAACCTCAAGAGGTCCTCCTCAGCCCACCTCTCCAGCCTGTCCAGGTCCCTCCAGATATCCCTCAGTCTTACCAACCACACCATTCCAAGCACACATGGACACCCAAATGGAAGATGAAGAGCTTCTACCCTTCAGGGCACAGCCAGCCATGCACTTCAAACATGTAATTGTGATGCTAAACCACACCTGGTGGGCAAAGACTGCAGCACTTCCAGCATCAGCCCACTCCCCAGCCCGACCAAACCACACGTTTATGCTTGCCTCGGAGAAACTATGCTTGCGCCATAGTCTGAAGAGAAATGTGTCTCACTTGTCAGTCCTTGCTGTCCCACCAGGGAGCCTCAGGAAGGTCCTGTTGTGCTGAGTTAAGACTTCTTACAGATTTTATTTCCAGGAGCCTGCTTATGAAAACCTGATTTCCAGAGGAAATTCTCAATAAACTTTGTCAAGTGGAGAACTCTATGGAAGGAGTAAAAGTCATTACAGAAAAGTTAGAATTCCCCTTTTTTAGGAGGGTTACAAGAAAAGATATAAATAACTTTCACAAACTATGTAAGGACAAGATTCTAGGATTCCTGTGTGGTATCTGAAAGGAAATGACCTTACGTACCCATAGCAAGGTTACAGGTCAGACTGTAAGGCAGCAAGGTCAAATTTGAAAAGCTACCTAACAGATTCTAGACAACCATTTGCTCAAAACATTCAGTTTTGCTATGACAGGGCAAGATCCAATGGCCTCAAGCTGCACCCAGGGAGGTTTAGGTTGGATATTAGGAAGAATTTCTTTATACCGAAAGAGTAGCCAGGCATTGGAACAGGCTCCCAGGGAAATGGTAGAGTCACCATTCCTGGAGGTTTGCACTTTGGGACATGGTCCAACTGTCATGGAGATGTTGGGCAGGTTAGACCTGATGATCTTCGAGGTCTTTCCCAACTTTAATAATTTAGTGATTCTATTTAAAAGCCTGATAGGCAATGAAGTGGGATAGCAGCAGTCCTTGCCGTGCTAAGAAAACCAGTGTTTACCCACCTGCGTGCATTTGTTTTCACCACCAATACAGGTAAAGAGGAGTTAACTTGCCTTTTGGAATCAGGTTTTACCAGTATTCAAATGTGGAGCATTGTACACAGAGATCAAGAGAAATCAAAATAATCAACACCACCCACAAGGAATGCGCTTGGAGGGTATTTTTTGGTAAGTGTTAAGGAAGTGTACTAACAGGAATAAGCACCAGCAGCAAACAATTGGCTAGGAATAACCTTTTGAAGACACTCAAGTGTCCTGCTCTTACGGACCTCAGTGGAATTCAGTCTTACACCTTTTACATCTTTTAAGTTCCGAGACTTAGGTTGCCAGTTGATGCCAGGTCTGGATTCTGACCCCTTACTGTGTTAAACAGCCACAGATTAAAGCATAGATTCATAGCATGATTTAGGCTAGAAGGAACCTTGAAGACCATCTAGTTCAAACACCCTGGCCATGGGCAGGGACACCTTCCACTAGACTGTGTCACTCAAAGGCATCATCCAAGCTGGCCTTGAGCATGTGGAGGTGGTTCTCATGGGAAAGATCTCTGGCATCAGAACCTAACTAAGAGCAAACACCCAGTGCAATACAAACTCAGCTGAAAGCCTCCCACTGATAACCAGCTGAATGAAGCAAACACAGTTTGAATAAGATCATAAAGGTTAGGCACTGCAAAAGTAGCAAACAGCCAAGTATTTTAAAAAGATTTTAATTTTTTGGAAGAAACAGAGTTTTCTGAAATACAGAATCAGAACATGAAGATTTGGTATTTTAATAGAAAACTGGAAAGGATGTATCTGCTCAAATATGTAGCTCCACATTCTGTTGTGTGTTGCTGTAACACATTTCTTAGTCATAGCTCTCATAGTGGACAGATGGTTCCTACAGCAAAAATATAGAAAAATAATTTGGATTCAAGTCTAGAACACCTGCAAACTTTTCATATACAAAAAAATAAATCCAACTAGTCATAGAAAAGTGCCTGATGAAGATGGAGACTAAGGCTGTGTGTCTGAGTGGCCATGACCATACATACTCCCAACTTAAGAAATGAGCATTTTTCTTCAGCCTCATAAAAATAGTTTGTCGATGAAAAGTACCAATATGTAATACATTTCATACAATTTATACAAGGTCTCAGATTATGGAGCAAGAAGCTAAAAATCAACTGTACTGCTTTTCCCAACTGCTGCTGTATATACTCTGTGTATACAGCCTGCATGCATGTACATGTATACACACAAAGAGGGGATAGAGGTGTGCTGGAAAATTCTGTAAGGTTATCTCGATGGCATTGCAGACCAGAGCATACAGGCTTCTTGGGATCCTTCTAACACAGGCTGCTCTAAAAAAAACAAAAACAATAGTGTTGACTGGTATAACCATGTATCTACAACAGGTTTTTGATATTACGAACTTCCATTTATTTTTCCAATCTAGATTTCATTTGTCTAAGAAGCAAATGCTGCTTTGGTAAGATTCTATCCTGTCACGACAAACCAACCGTGAACATAGTGGGCAAAGCTGTGAAAGTATGAATTCACTTGGATAATTAGTAAGTAGCAAAGATACCAATAAGTTTCAAGCAGCAACAGATTTAAAATGACTACCTCCTGACTTATTTTCTTCATCAACAAGCATCTTGAACAAGAAACTAAAAGGAAGAGATTAATTTCTCTGCCTGCCGTCACTGTGATGTTTAAGCCACCAAAGTCACGGCGGGCACTGAAAGAACAGTGGCATCAGCAGAGACCTCCATCCTTGCAGGACATAAGTTGCACTGTGAGACCCTGCCAACACTGCCTTGGAAAGGTTTCTGATCTGCCACGTCTGCTGCAGGATGCTTCCGTCTGCTCTTTTCCGAGTGCGGCACGTTCTCTGGGGTCCTTGTCGTTGTGGACTGCTCTTGATTTTTCATAGCTCCTTTGTTTTTAGATCTGAAGCTGTTATGCTGTTGTCTTCTGTGTTCAGACCTGGAACCACTCTTCGTAGTGTTTTGATCTGCCTCATTACTGGCACCTTGTGACTTAAGAGATCCATTGAGCCGGACATTTTGGTGCTGTGGGTTGAATCTTCGTCTCTGGCTAGAAGGCCCGTTCTACTCAGAAAGAATATTGGATTAGATTATCTGAATCCTTCCAACAGGACAAGAAATACAGCCATCAGAAATAACAAGTACTTTTCAGTAAGCAGGAGAGGTAAAACACTAAGTAGTTTTGATTGCTGCCAGAACTGTCTAGTCCTCATGCTTCAAACCTGAAGGATGGGTAAAGTGCTTGCATCTCAGTAGCTTGGAAATACTGATGGCAGGCTTACCACTGATGGCAAATAAAAACCTGCTATGATTCAAGAGAATACAGAAAAGGGGATGAAATACTGGACATCTCAGCAGCTGCACTTCAGAAGCACTGAACAATTTGATGCTGGCTTTTTCAAAACTCACAAACTTCCCTAGCAAAGCATCCTTTACGCACTAGAGCAAGACTGCAAGAGGAACAGAGGTTCAAGTGTAAATGGAAGTTAAGAATCCATGTGGTGGGAGAGATGCTCATTGAGATATCTTGCTCAGAAAAGTCTTGATCCTTGTTGGGAACTATTTTGTTTGCATGACTGCCAAGGTAGCTGATTCCATACATGCACTGACATTACTTAATGCTCTTAAGTTTCCTTTCAGGCACCTCCTTCAGCCCAAAATTCAGACCAACTTCAGTGGCAGCTTTACCAAAGCACAACGGCACAAGGACACTCCAAGGTGCTCATGTAATGAAATAGCTACCAATATAGCACACTGCTATAAACTGTATTACACAGCTTCTGCTTTTAAACCTGGCAGGATCCCGCTTTCAGAGTCTATCTAATAATCATGCCTCAGCTGCACATCAAGTGATCAAGGAATCAGGAAGTGATCAAGGATCAGGACAAAATGCTCCTCCATTGCAGTAAAAAGGGCAATCAGCTATTATGGAGTTCCCTTTTTTCAGTCTATTAACTACTGCTACTCACTTCTGCTTGAACATTAGACAGTGCACATGTGGTATTTCCACCTTGTGTGTTCACACTGCCTTGAAAATGAAGCTGGAAAAGAAACATTTGCATATTTGCAAAACTTATTAAGTATACAGACTGCCAAACAGTCTTTGTACTGGATTTTGTATTAACTAATTTCAATGCTGCATAGTTTTATGACACCTTTGAAATTCCTAATTCATAAGTGATTTCATACCTGCTTATTTGTCACAGTTCCTTGGGAAGAAGGCTCTGTAGGGTTGGAGGAAAGGTGACTTTGTGCTTTGGTGTTGCCTGATTTGTTATCAGAGTTCTTGGCATTACCAAAAGACTTTCGGCCATGCGTGTTTTGCCTGCCGGTTGTTCCATGTGAGGTCACTGAAGACAACACTGAACTACTTGGTGTTCTTGAGGAGTAGTTGTTCTTTGGGTGAGAAACTATAAAAAAAAAAAAACCACACCAAAACATAATCCTGGGTTATCAGTTAAACTACCAACATCTGAACATAAGGCAATATTCTTACCCTGCTCATAGTTTGGTAGCATCATTCTGGCCCTGCTGTAATTCATGAAGTGAGCCAGAGGACTAAGGCTGTGGAACTGCCTGTGATGGTTTGGGA
>VWYK01039879.1:17785-59482 GCA_013399775.1 Semnornis frantzii | reverse complement strand
CTGATGTACTCTTGTGCAACCTGCTCTAGCCGAACCTGCTGCAGCAGGGAAGTTGGACTAGATGATCTTCAGAGGTCCCCTCCAAACCTTCCATTCTGTGAATCTGTGACTCTGTATGCTACAGTCCTCTACGTGCTAAATCAGAAACTTTGACTTGGGTTTATTTTTAAGGAGCAGAGTTTAACAGGAAAAAAAAAAAATTAACACCACATCAGCTATTTTATTGAGAGAAGTGCAGTTCAGGAGAGAACATAAAAGGCGAGAGTTTAAAGGATGTTTTTTATTTTGTTTTTTATTTTGCTGTTAGTTTTGTTAAATGATGGTGCTTCTTCAGGTCGGATTCTGTATCTGTTGAATTAGCAGGTATTGGCTCAGTGTTTGCTTCTGATTGAGTAAGGATTTGTCTTACTCATGTAGTAAGTGAATGAAATAAGGGACAGCCCCTTGAAAGAAAAAAATGGAGAACAGTTGGTGTAGCTTGAAGCCTGAGAAATTTTGTAGGCTGAAGACAGGAAGCTGTAACACTAAGGTGTTCACCCTTCTCTGTGCACTGTTTATGGTTTTCCATCATGCAATCCAAGAAAGCTGGGCATTATCATATGGTGAATCCATCTGGTTTACATGCATCTTCTACCAGCATTGCTTTGCTCCAGCAGTGCATCCTCAATAAGTACAATTTCTTTAATATTACATTTTACCTTTTTCACTGGGTATTTAATGGAATTAATGCCTATTTAGTGCTTTGAGTCTGTTGAAACTGGGATTCATTCAGCACAGATGAAAAGAGAGAAAGCAGATTAAGGATCTTCTACTGTCTGCCTGCATGGGTTTGAGGAAATTCCCAGAAATGTTTTCTAGAACTGATATGAGCTGAAGGATCTTGCCTTGCCATGCAGGCAGAGACAGTATAGGCGTGCCTTCACTTATCTCAGGGAAAAGTTCTTACTTGTAGCTCTTCAAACCCCACAACTGTTGCCTGGGGATGTACTTACTGCCTTCTACAGAGGGAAAAATTGAAGGACACTCGTGAATTTCTATGAAGAAGCAAGACTCAGCAACCTGCAATAGTTTCCCCAGCTCACTGTCAGCAGTAAGCACTGACAAAATCAAAATTATGGCCTCCGCAAACTGCCTTCAGAAAGGATGACTGTGTTATGTTTTTGGTCTTGGATTCCCTTCAAGCTTGTGTTGGTAATCCCTAGAGCTAGATACATTATGAAGGAATGAAAAGAAATTTTCATTTCACTTTAAGTGCTAATGATTTTCAATGGAAAACCAAAAAGCACAAGCTCGTGATAGAATTATGGAAGTTGTTACAAGTAATGTACTTCAAAACTTTTACTTAAATTCTACCCACACACTCCAGAAGTGCTAAAAAAATTGCATCAGATTCCCATGGATCTGCAGTCCTTCCTCATTCACCACCAACTCACCTGACTTACACCTTGTACCTGAATTTAACACCACTCCCCTGTATTCTGTCGTGGAAACATACTTTTGTTTGCTTGTGGTTGATGTAAATCTTATTTATTGCAGAGAAACGCTGAAAGGTTTTGTTGCTCAGGGACTTTCTACTGGTGCTACAAGTTGGATTATAAGATGCTTTGTTACTAAAATCTTTTCTGATGGTTGGAGTTTGAATGTTTCTTTTATCACGAAAGACTACCTTCCTTCGTGGAAGGACCACCTTCCTTCCAACCTGGGTGTTGTTGCCTCCCACAACTGCTTGGTGTTCCTACTAGCTTGTATCTAACTATATAAACTAGATCTTTGATAATTAACATACTTTTTGTGTGGATTGTGGAGTGCTGTAGCAGAGCGGAATGGGGTCCTTAAACAGGATGTGAATATATTGTTTTTATGAGCTATGTCTTTATATATGTAGGAGAATGCTGGTTCAAAAGACTTCTTAAGGTCCTTTACCTTCCAGAACTTCTAGTATGTTTCCCTTTAGGATGTAGAATTTTAACAAGAAACTTCAGATAAGAACTTGGCATCCAGCTATACTCGGCTGAAAACTTCTCTCAGTTTTCCTTCACTTCAACAGACTCTTAATTTGCAAGCGTCCCAGTTCTGCCATGGGAGCACTTCCTACCTGTGAACATAACCAATCCTCAGGCTGCCAAAATGAAGGCTGAGTGGGATCATGCAGAGATGAACTCTTGCAAGGCCAGGAGAGATCATAAGTGGCAGATATGACAGTCAGAATGTTTGTAAAATTAACCTGACCTGGGATCACATTCTACATATAGAGTCAGCATTTGAAACTGAGCATGAGGAAAATGTATTGTGCCTCCCAAGTCTTTTTTATGACATTGAGGAGAGGAAAAAGTGGGATGACCATATTGACTGAAATTGTTCATGAGGAAACTCATGTTTTAACCTAGAGTCACACTGTAGCAGACAATTTGCTTGCCCTCCTGCCCAGCTAGCAATGGAGGCAAGAATGCCCATGTGCACTTGGTAGCCTTGTGTCCAGACAACATCAATGGGATGCATATGGGTATGGCAGGCAGGCAAGGAAGTGAGCACTGAACTTCAACAGATGTTCTGTGACAACAGCATGAAAGAGACTGAAAATTGGTTTGAGTGCCCATTTTTTAATACGTATAATAAGAAAGGAATTGTGAAGCTGTGCCAGTAATTCATATCCAGTGTCTCCTAAGTCAGTGTAATGCTTGAAGGAATGGAACTTGTGGTAGAGGCAGTACATAACAGTATCCTTCAGATGCATTTGAGGAGCAAAGGGAATTTTATGGAATGAACAACAGTACTTTTCCTTCTCCCACCCTCCTTTTAACTTTTGTTTTGCCTGAATGTATAATTTTTAGCCAAGATCACAAGCTAGAAGTAATTTATACTTTGCTGTTGTTAAACTGCAATTCTTTGTTTCCCTCCATGAATAATCTCTTTCTGAAATTCTGAAGCCCTCTTTCCCAGAACTCTCTGATCTCCACGCTTTTCACCCAAAGTGTAAAAGGCCACTGTAGCAGAAGTGACATGAATAAGTAAACCTGAGCATCAGGACCAAACCATATGCAGAATAAGCCAAGAAAGCTTTCACCACCTTTCATCTTAAAGAGAGACTATTCGCCTTCCATTCTCTCCAACATTAATCAAGTAATTTACAACTGCACTTTGTGCCCTTTCCCAGAAATTCAGGCAATTTTTTCCAGGTGAGAAGGTGCTCCTCTGGCCGCCAGCCAACATCCTCTGCCCAGGTTCCCTGGATTCCTTCCCTTGCTTCTTCTCTTGTGCTAAGTTCTTCTGCTGGAGGCTGTCTCACTGAGCTTTACCCAGCATTTAGGCACACCTGTCAGCTTGCAGATTCCCTCCATTTGTTATGTTCATGTCTTTACAGATCATCTATGTCACAGGATCCCCTTTTTCCTCAGCCACAACTTGCTTATCTCCCTTCCTACTCCTATTTAGCCCCTTTTCTTCCCAGCCCCAGTTGTTGTGATCAAAACAGAGTACATTTCTGGGTGCCTCATATTTTAGGAAGTAGCTGTTTCTCCCAGCTGTAGTTCCCTGTCTATGATCCCTTTGCTGTGAAATGCTCCTGAAATTACTTAGCACAAAATTTAATCTAGAAATAAGAAATGTTTTCTAACAAAATGCAACAAAGTTGCTTTAAAAAAAATAGTTGACCAGGGATTTCTTAGCTCTCAGCTTCAGCTCTTTAGTGAAATATGAAAGCTTGGCTACATGACAGCCAAAGTAAATTTGAAAATGCCGCCTAGACTTCTTAGCTAACGGGTGGCCTTGAAGACAACTTTTTTCCAAACCAGGAAGCCTAAGAATTATTCCCCCCCAAATTAAAATGAAAAAAGTCCCGCCAGCCTTTCACAACAAAGCAGAAGTGACCTGACTTTCAGCTTCCATTTAAGCTAGTGGCTAACGCAAGAATTTTGTCACTTAGAGAACTTATTGAGAGTGACTGAAAAACTTGTTTAAAATATGGGTTTAAATACCTGTTTTAAGACACTCTGGTTAGAAAATATTAGCCTTAAGCAATATAACCAGATGACCAGTTTCCTAGTTCCTCCTTGTGCCTTGGCTCAGGAAAGGAAAACACTTCCTCTTCCTTCTGAGGGCCCCAGACTTCCTGTGCCATCTATTTATACAATTGTCATAATGAACCCCAAGTTAACCACTTTGTTGCTTGGCTTAGTGCAGGCTTTACATCTCAGAATCACAGACTTTATATCTCAGAATCATAGAATGTCAGGGGCTGGAAGAGACCTCAAAAGATCATCCAGTCCAACTTCCCTGCCAGAGCAGGATCACCTATACCAGATCACACAGGAACACACGTCCAGGTGGGTTTTTAATATCTTCAGAGAGAGAGACTCCACAACCCCCCTGGGCAGCCTGTTCCAGTGTTCTGTCACTCTCACAGTGAAAAAATTCCTCCTCAAGTTTAAATGAAACTTCCTATGCCTCAACTTCTACCCATTGCCCCTTGTCCCATCATCGGGCATCACCCNTAAGAGAGACGTTCCATTCCCTTAATCATCTTTGTGGCCCTGTGCTGGACTCTCTCAAGCAGTTTTATGTCCCTCTTGAACTGGAGGCCCCAAGAACTGGACACAGTACTCCAGATGTGGCCTCACAGGGCAGGAGAACATCTCTTTACCTACTAGCCACACCCCTTCTAATACATCCCAGAATGGCATTGCTCCTCCTGGCCAGAAGTGCACATTGATGGCTCTCTTTTCACTTGGTATCTTTATACTCCACGCTTCAACCGCTGCTTCACAGCAAACCCATATTTGAAATATCTTCATTGAGGTGTTCTACTGGCCAGGTGGCATTCCTTGGAAATAATGGAGAAGAGACTTAGGTTGGGCCCTGTTGGTCTTTCGACACCAGACAGAAAGGATGATAAGATGACCTCGACCATACAAAAAACTGGTAAAAGTCTAGGTGGATGAGTTTAGAAAGGAGATCACAAGGCTTAACTAAAGACCAAAGGCTTTAGTCATACTTGTCCTCATGAAATTAAGAGCCCAGAAAACTTCATCTTGAAGACAGGAACAAGTCATAGCTAGCTGTATTAAACCATTGACAATGAGGGTATAGAAGATGGAAGGGAAATTGATAACTGGAAGGACTTATAGAACTGAGGGTAGTTTCTGGAGGATGTGAGACACCAAGACATCCTGTGGGAAAGGAGGTTGCCAGCCCAAAAGGGCTGGAGTCAGGAGGTCATGTGGAAGATCTGAGAGTCAGTGATTTAGGATGCAGTTGATATGAGTCCCTCAAAGATGTGAGAGGACTGGAATGTCTCTCTTGTGAGGAGAGGATAAGAGACTAGAGGGTCTATAGCCTGGAGAAGACCAGACTGAGAGGGAATCTTCTCAATGCTTATCAATAGCTAGAGCATGGAGGTAAAGAGGATGGGGTTGGGCTCTTTTCGGTGGTGCCCAGTGATAGGACAAGGAGGAGCAGGCATAGGCTAGAACACAGGAGGTTTCTCTTGAACTTCATGGAAAAACTTCTTTATTTTGAGGGTGCCAGAGCACTGGAGTAGGCTACCCAGAGAGCTTGTAGAGTCTCTTTCTCCAGAGATTTTCAAAACCCTTCTGGACATTGTCTTCCTGTGCAACTTGTTCTAGGTGAAACTGCTCTAGCAGGGTGGCTGAGCTAGGTGATCTCCAGAGGTTCCTTCCGATCCCCACCATTTGGGATTTTGTGTAATTCTATGTTGTGACAAACTGTTCCCTAGAGTGCATATGTACACTAGGTGTTTCCTTTCCCTCTGTAATGGCTATAGTCAGCACCAAGCTGAGGTACCAATGGTGATGCTGGAGGAGTCTCCTGTGGAAGAAGAGCCTGCCTTCCACGTCTGTCCAGTGTCCTGTGAGCTCTGTCAGGAGTTTTCTAGGGATGTGGTGTGTTACCATGGAGATGACACTTGCCATCCACATTTCTCATTGCTTGAAAAATTCCCATTGCAATTAAAACAAGATCTATCCTCTGATAACCCTGAGGAAATAGTTACTAAGTGAAGGCGGAGGTTGGGGGGATGGGAGGGAACTGAATTTCATTGTTGGTCTCTGCTTGGGTGGGTCCAGCTTACTCTGCATTGCCCTGTCCTGCTTCAGTTTGTTTGCAGTGCCCCATTCTGCGTCTGCTCCCTGTCTTGAAACTCAGAGCAGGTCTGCATAAAATTTAGACTCTGTTTTGCCTTGGTCCTGTCATCTAGTGTCCTAGTCTTGAGGAAAAACATCTTCACTTTGAAGGTGCTGGAGCACTGGGGCAGGCTGCTAGAGAGGTTGTGGAGTCTCCTTTCCTAGAGACTTTCAAAACCTGACTGAATGTGTCTCTGGGCAACCTGCTCTGGGTGAACCCACTTTAGCAGAGGGGTTAGACTAGATGTTCTCTGAAGGTCCCTTCCAACTCCCAGAACTCTGTGATTATGCATAACATTGACTCAGAGTACACCACTTTTGGTGCTCTGCAACCAGACATGGACTTCCTCAATGCCAGTATTTCACTTTCCATCACTGCTTTTCCTTCCCAACCCACAAACCTTTGCCACAAGTTCAAGTGTGAAGAAATCTGCTGCTTTCCTAGTTTGCTGGTAGTGAAGGTCTTTTGACCAGGAAGGTGAACACAAGGTGCAACATTATTGAGCCAGGTTTTCTGTACTAAACTGGTGTTACGCAGGCACCATCCCTGCAGTGTGATGCACTACTGGGCTGGGAACACCCACAGCCTGGTCCTATTGCCCTGAGGATGGTAGCAAAGCTATGGGCTGTTGGATTACAAGGCAACCGGTTTAGTGGATGAAGAAAAGGTTGTGGATGTTGTTTATCTGGACTTTTGTAAAGCCTTTGACACTGTCTCCCACAGCACTTTTCTGGAGAAACTGGTTGCAGATGGCCACTTTGGGTTATACACTGGCTGGGTTATAAACTGGCTGAATGGCTGGGCCCAAAGAGTGTAGGAGAATAGAGGTGAAGTTACATCCAGTAACACAAGTGGTGTTCTGCAGGGCTGCAGGGCTTAGTACTCTTTACTGTCTTTACCAATGATGTTATTGAGGGGATTGAGTGTACCCTCAGTAAGTGTGGAGATGGCACTAAATTGGGTGGGAGTGTTGATGTACTTGAGGGTAGGAAGGCTTTTCAAAGAGATTCAAACAGTGTGGATCAATGGGCTGAGGTCAGTTGTGTGAGATTTAACAAGGCCAAGTGCTGGGTCTGCTTGGTCACAACAACCCCATGCAATGCTGCAGGCTTGGGACAGAGTGTCTGAAAAGTAGTTCAGCAGAAAATGACCTGGGGGTGATGGCTGACATGCTGAACATGAGTCAGCATGGCCCAGGTGGCCAAAAAGGCCAACAGTGTCCAGGCCTGTAACCGGAATAATCTGGCCAGCAGGAGTAGGGAAGTGATCCTGCCTCTGTACACAGCACTGGTAAAACCACACCTTGAGTGATTCAGTTTTCTGGGCACTCACTACAAGACAGACATTGAGTTGTTTAAGTGTTTCCAGAGAAGAGCAATGAAAAAGGTGAAGGGTCTGGAGAACAGGTCTTACGAGGAGCAGCTGAGGGAACTGGGAGCGTTTAAGCTGGAGAAAATGAGGCTGAGCAGAGAGCTCATTGCTCTCTACAACTCTCTTAAAGCAGGGTTTAGTGAGGTGGGGATCAGTCTCGTCTCAAGTGATACAAACAGAGGAAATAGCCTGAAATTGCACCAGGGGAGGTTTAGATTAGATGTTAGGAAAAATCTCTTTACTGAAAGAGTGGCCAGCCTTTGGAATAGTTTACCCAGGGAGGTGGTGGGGTCACCATCGCTGGAGGTGTTCAAGAAATGTGTAGACATGGCACTTCAGGACATGTTTTAATGTCCATGGTGGTGCTGGGTTGACAGTTGGACTCTGAATTTGGAGGTCTTTACCGAGCAGAACAATTCTGTGAATCTGGGATTTGGATGTGCTCACATGGCACTCAGCACTGGTGGTATCTGAGCAGCTTGCAGTTGTGTGTCGACCAACGTGACTAAGATCTGTCATGCAGGCTTTGTTCTCAAGCCCTTTCCCAAGGGGTGAAGCAGGTGTATCGAGGTTTTGCTGCTACTATTCTCTCTCCAAATGCTACCTGCATATAGTTTGTGTCTCTATTTGAGAAAACGCAAAGCAGTGTGCCCTGCTCTCTTGGAGGGAGTGAGGATATTTGGGGAACTCTTTGAATGGAGAGGAGCTCATTTCATAGTGCAGGCAAACAGTCAGAGAGGGTTGTTGGGCACTGCTTTGTGCTGGAACGGCACAACCCTTCCCGAACACTTCCTCTGGTGAGGTCTTTGCAAATAATAACAATTATAATACAAAAGAAAATGAACATGAATAATCCAGCAATCTTTGCTTTCACACTTGTGATGGTAAAGCTGATATGTAGTGAGGCGGTGCCACCACTTTGGCTTTCACAACATGGGGCAGGGCCCCTGAGCTCCCCACCATCAGTGGGCACTGAGCAGGTTTGGGGCTCCCCCCATCCTTCTCTCTGTGCTTGGCTAGGCTGATTTGGAGCTCCCAGCCTGACCACTTCCTCATTTCCCTATTGCAGCTCTTGCTGTCTCTGAGCAGCTGCTTGAAACATGTTCAACTCCCTGCTTAATTCTGTCTGAACATGTGAAAGTGTCATTCTATATTTTTACAGTATGCTGCAGGGAGTTGGTCCTTTTTATCCTGAATGGGCTTGGGGAAGGTGGACTGTCAGAGAACCTGGCACTGCTGGGATGGAGACCACCTGTCTTTGGGAATGGGAAGCTGAATTTAGACACATGCAAAACCCAGCTCCTCCACGCAACCACAAATGCCAGTTACCCTTGATGGAGGACATGGCAGGGTTCATCAACAGAGGTGTCTGGAGGTGGTGAACTGGCTGCCTGGCCAGCCAGCCAAGCTACCAGAGCAGGAGGTGTGTATGTAACAGTGGGGCCTCTCTGCACATGCACCCTGCCAGCCTGCACATGAGCCAAGGCTTATGGCCACTCTGGGGAATTTGAGGTAGACCATAGGCTTCAGTCCCTTGAAATGTGGCACAGTAAGCTAGAGGAAGGAGGTCTGTTACAAAATGCTGCTGCTTCTGGTTGCCACAGAGACCAGCATGGTTTCAGAGACTGAACTATCCTTGGCAGCAAAAAATGCTAGTTCAACCTTTTCTCTCACTTCTATCAAGGTTCTATTTGGCCTGGAAAGAACTATGCAGGGCAATCCATCCTCTTCCAGGCACTCTGGAACAACAGGAGCTGAGAGGCAAAACAAGGATGAGAAGACAGTCTGGGCACTGGAGGTGGGATTGGAGGCTGTGGGGACAGTCATCAGTTAGTGGATTCTAGGGAAGTGGGCAGAGAGTGAGGTCTTGGAGAAGTGAAGTAGGAGTGTGAAGACGACTTTGGAAAGAGGAGGAGCAGGGTAGCCTGCAGTATTTCAAGAGGTGGGAGAGATTACTGATGGCAAAGCTTTCCTCCTGCACAAAGATGCAGATGGCAAACCCTGACCTGCTTGTGGTTTAGAGTCCGAGTGTGCACTCTGCAGCTGATGTGATTTTCCAAGTGCTCTTTGGGATAGCTTAGGGCCAAGCAAGCCATCATAAGCCTTCTAATGAGCTCCAGCTATGGTTGCTGGAGGTGGTGGGCAGAAGGCAGACTGGGAAGATTGAATCTAGAGGACAAATACTTCCATGGGCTGGACATGAAGGCGAGCATGCTACCATCCTGCAGTCAGTGGTGCTAACAGTGCACTTGAGGCTGCCCGAAGCTGCATAAATAATCGCAAAATCAGATGTTTTTGAGCAGAGAAAGGTACTGCTGCAGGGAAGATAAAGAGAGAAACATGGAAACAGTTTGCTAAACTACTCCAGGTCTGTCCCAGTGCAGTACTGTGATTTCAGGATCCTTTCATATGATGGATTAGGGCCTTTATCCTCGATGGTTTTCCATGATTTCTAGTCTTCACAACTGGCATCAAGAAGCAGAAGAGTCTGAGAAAACCAAGACACTGTTTGCCTTGATTGCTGAGTTTGTGCTGCTCCAGCACAGCAGGAGCTGACTGTTAGGGTCAAATGAAGTTTCAAATCAGCAATTGTTTCAACACCTGTGTTATGAAAATGTGTCTTGCTGCACCTTTAAAAACATACAGATCTAGTGAAAAATGAAAGTTGTTTTTGATGGCAGGCTTGAGGGCACCGACAACTTCAAATATGGTTCAGTACTGAAAGGGCCTGAGATTTTATTCTTTAGGAAAAACTAGAAAGAAACCTTGCTACTGGTAGGACTCACTGAAGATGCGTCCCTGTGTTCCCACTGTGGTTCATGCTAGCATTTCTCCTGTTTAATCTCTTGGTTTTGCTCCACTTGCCTTTTAAACACAAGAGCTCACAGTTAATATAAAACTGGACGATACAGTAATACAGAGGTAATACAGAGCTATGTCTTTTGGTCAGGACATCTGTGCTGAGCCATAACAAATCATTTCTCTCTCTTTGGTAGGACCCTTAGTTCAAGCAATAGGGCAAAAACAGGGATGGAAACTGCTCCTGCTTCCAAATCACAGAATCTCAGAGTCAGAGAACAGTTTGGGTTAGAAGGGACCTCTGCCAAAGAAGGTTCATCTAGAGCAGGTTGCACAGGAAGGCATACAGGCAGGTTTCAAAAGTCTCCAGAGAAGGAATCTCCACTATCTCTTTGGCCAGCCTGCTCTGGTGCTCTGGCACTCAAAGAAGCTTTTTCCTTATGTTTAAGTGAAACCTCCTGTGTTCCATTGCCCCCTGCCCTGTCACTGGGCACCATTGAAAAGAGCCCGAACTCATCCTCCTGTCCCCACCCTTTGGGTATTGATAATCATGGATAAGATCTCCTCTCAGTCTGCTTCCCTCCAGGCTAAAGAACCACAGGTCTCTCAGCCTTTCCTTGTAACAGAGATGCTTCAGTCTCCTCAGCATCTTTGTAACCCTCCACTGGACCTCCACAGAGACCTCTAAAATCTTATCTCAGTCTTCAGGTATCTGTTTCCTGGGATTAGTGCCCAGGGCTTCGCAAGAAAAAGGTGTAGTCACAGTTAAAATGCAGTTGGCAAGCTTGGTGTCATGCTTGAGCTGTCCCCTGAGCCTCAGCTTCTTCAATCTTCACCTGAGCAAGTTTTAATGTGATGGTACCTTGATAGCTTGTTTCATCTTAACCTGTCTGAATCCTGGAAATGATGCTAATGACTAAGAGATTTAGACTTCTTTATCTTGCAGTTTCACAGAAAAATTCTTCCTGGATACCAAAAATATAACAGTTCAGGGGAGTTTGTGCTCAATGAAAGAGGGAATGGAAAGATTAATTTGGGAGAATTCCTTGTTTTTAAAAATCTTCCATCACTTTGAAGCCAAGTACACTGCATCGAACAAGAGAGCTCTTTCACTTGGCTTAGGTGAATCTTTGAGATTGCCACTTTTGCTGGCACTGGCTGGAACATGTGTGTGCATCTGTTTCTGTTTGCACTGCAGGAGTCATTCTGCACAGAGTCTGTAGTCAGATGGGCAGTGGGAGCTGGGCTGGCTTTCCCAGGACAGCAGTAGTGGCCTTCTCTCTGACTTTGTTCCTCCTTTGGAGAGGAGCAGTGTTTCTGTGGTAGGAAATTCCAGACCATGACAGCCTCTGTATTTTCTTTCAGGCATCAGAGGGTGTTCCCGTCAAGTATTTTGAGACTTTGGAGGAACTGATAGAATTCTACAAGAAGGAGAACATGGGTCTGGTATGGCACCTCAAATACCCAGTGCCACGGGAAGAGGAGGAGGCTGCCGATGAACCAGAGGAAGATGCTGGTAAGAAACCCATGTTGTGCCTTGGTGATGCAGACCCTTGGCACTTAATCTTGACAGGAGATATGCAGTGCAGACAGTGGGATTAGATCATGCCATGCAAAAAAATGGGGCAGGACATAGAGACACCTAAGGTGACAAGACTTTGAGACAGTGAGTTGGCATGGTTCTGGGGCAGCATCCTTTCTCGAGCACTATTTTAGCTCACCCAAGGGAATCTCTGCAGAAACCTATTGTATCAGGTGCAGATTAATCTCTTGTACTTCATCTGGACTCAAAGTTGTTTACATTGAGCCATCTCACATGTCTCTTTAGGGCCCTTGTCTCAGCAGCAGAGATGCTCCCCTAGAGACTTGGAGAACACCTCTTTATAGTGCCACACTGCTGCTGCTGCGGTTCTTGGGTCACTTGAAACTCAACCCACTTTATCTGCTCTAATCTAGAGAGCATTTCTGACAACGAGATCCCACATTGGCAGACAGTCTCGATGCACAGAGGCAGATGTACAATGAAGGGCTGTGATTACTGGCATCAACCCAACTATTTTATATGAAATGTCATTGCGGGTTTCTGACATTCATTGGTCTTGGATAGCTCCTTGTATTTTTCCTGGATCATCCCTTGGATCTGTAATTGTTCTCTTGAATCTCAGGGGAAGGTCATGCCCACAGAACCATCCTTCCTGTCCTTTCTGACGTCTGTCTGGAAACAATGAACATTACAATAAAACTTCTCTGAAGGACATAGTCCTGTGATAGACAAGCACATGCACCAAAGCAGATTGATGTGCCTTGTGTACATTTATGCAATTCAATGGATGCCTAAGAGGAGCTGGAAGATTTTGGTATGCAATTCTCATCAAGAAACAGAACAAAATTTTACAAAGCTGCTCAGGAAAGATGTTCCTGTTTTTTTGGCCAGCTGCACCGAGCCTCCAACTCTCAGAGTGGGGGAGGGAGCTACAGCAAAAATAAAACATGGAGAGGCGAACAGTAGGGAATGAAGTTCTAGCCAAGACTAAGTGCCTTTAGACTAAGAGACATTAGCACTGGGGCTAGGCTGCTGATGTGAGGAATTTAGTTTCGTTAAGGCACTTTGATGCCATCATGCTGAAGCCATGTAGGGTTGATTGATGTCTGGCTGCCCTACACATATAATTGCAGAGGTAGAAGAGGAGCACCCACATTCCCTGCATATACGTTACTCAGCTATGCCACTGATGGGTGCTCCGGGGACTCTGTGAATCACGGTTTCTGCTTAGGAGCAATGGATCAATTTTGGGTGTCTTTTTCTATTCAAAAATTCACCATTAAGAAATAATCAAACAAAATCTCACAGCTCAACCAACTACATATGACAGATGTATGAAAATGTTGGAGTAATTGGTGTAAAAAGAAAGGCAACCACTGTTGGGAGAGGTGGAGGTGAACCAGCCAGAAGAGGGAGGTATGCTGAGGAGCAGGATGACAGAGCAGGAAAACCCTCTGTGCTTCCAACTTGATGCCCACAAGGCAAAGGAGGGTACTCCATCCCTCTGTATTGGATTATGGGGTCCAATTTCTCCACCTGTGTTTGCTTAGTTTAGCTGTTCTTTCTAGCAGCTTCCAGTGCTCTTTCCATCATGCTCCTCCATTCTGCCCCAGTAGCAGAGTCTCCATGGTAATGATATGGATGAGGTACAACTATGTCCTCTAAGTGTTGTATTTGAAGTAATTGATTAACCTTCATAGCTGCTGTGCAGATGAGACAGTCAGACCAACACAGATGAGGTTACACTGCCTGTACATGAGGTCCATCCAAGCCTGGTAGCTCAGCCCACTGGTCTTGGCATCACTGAGAACAGGGCTGGAGCAGTATCAAACCCTGAACTTTCCAGCTTTGAAATCAGGGGTCCTTCAGAAGAGATTGTTTCTGTAATGACTGCCCTGCCCTGCCTCTGTGTGTGTGTGTGGCAGGGGTGGGGAGGTAAGATTACCATGCTGGGATGACTGAACCTTTCCCTTCCTCCTTGCCAGACCTGGTACCCACGCCTCCTCTCCTGCCCCCACGCAACATCCTCATGGCGCAGATAAGCAGCGAGACAAAGGAGCTATTGTCTCTCCCTGAAAACTCCAGGGTAGCAGATGTTAATAAACTGTCCCTTTCTGAGACACTACTCCAGCGACTGCAGTACCAGGACACAAGCAGGTGAGGATGGCAAGCCTCAGGGCTGCAAAACCAGCCTTCAGCCCACCTCTGGGCTTTCTAGGCCTCTGTTTGGGACAGCTGAGGACCTATTTGAATCAGTGAAACTACTCCTCATTTATACTACCAAATGAAGAACAGAAGCAGATCTACAGTATGTTTGCTACAGTCCAGCTGTCATCAAGTAAAAACTACTTTTCTGAAGTATTAAAATTGCCAATAGACTCTCTCTATTGAGGTATCCTATTCTAATATAAAGGATGGATATCAGGAAAAACTTGTTTACTGAAAGAGTGGTCAGGCATTTGAACAGGCTCCCCAGGGAGGTGGTGGAAGTGGAACTTCCCTGGAAGTGTTTAAAACACATGCAGTCAATGGCACTTCACAATGTGGTTTAGTGACTGTACTGGTGTTGGTTTGATTGTTGGACTTGATGATTTTAGAGGTCTTTTCCAACCTTAATGCTTCTATAACTCCTAATATTTGAGAGAACTTGGTGTATTAGCGATGTCCCTAAACTTTCGGATTGTATCAGAAAGCACCAGCTAGTCCTCAAGAAGAATAAACCTGTGTGTGGATTTCCAGGTACTCATTCTTATCAATTTACTCCACCTGTAGGTTTGACTCACATTGTCTCAGGTGCTAGCTGTGTCAAATCTGGGCATGCACTGAAGCCTTAGAGGAAGCTGCATGACATTTAATGACTAGATCTGCAAAGTTTAAAAGTAAAATAAAATCAGAAGGCATGCTTGTTGGGAGACTGTGAGCAAGCAGTGGTCATGTGGCATCACAGGTCCTGTTTTGGTGGCCTGTTAGCAGCTGGTTGACTAGAAGAAAGCCGGTTTTGTTCAACTGGATGCTCTATTTCATTTGCTAAGCAGCCACCTGGAGACTTTTTGCATTTGTTGAGGCACAACAAGGCAGCACATACAGTCTGCCTGGTTATTCTTCCTTCTGGTGCCCAGGATGGGAGGAGGATGGGAGGAGGGGAGCATCCTGTAGAGCTCTGTGGTCTCAGTCCCTCTAAGGAGGGAAAGAAGAAGATGTAAGCAGTGTGGTGGGAGATCCATGGTCCAATTCTGAGAATTGCATATTTACACTGAAATTCAATGCAAACGCCCCCACATCTGTCTGTGCTGGCAGTGGAAGTATCAGGAAAATAATAAAGCTGTCTGAGAGCAGGGAGAAGAGCTGGCTTTTAACCTGTCTGTTTCTTTCACA
Source organism: Semnornis frantzii (assembly GCA_013399775.1). NCBI lineage: Eukaryota > Metazoa > Chordata > Aves > Piciformes > Ramphastidae > Semnornis > Semnornis frantzii. The sequence goes on along the minus strand of VWYK01039879.1, from coordinate 44,256 downwards.
GTGTCTCTGATGAGCATCTTAAACTCATCCAGGATTACCTGCGAGTTCACATCATGAGCGACTTTGAGACGGTGCAGACTGGTTCAAGCAATCTTCCTCAGCTAAAGAAACTACTTACAGTTCTTTGCAAAGGACTCTTCAGGTAACTGGAGTCTGGTTGTCAGAGGACATGCTGTAACACTGAGGTCTAATGTAGCTTCCACATGCATGCATTCAGAACCTGCATTTCTGTCACAGGAAATTGGCTTACCCTAAAAAACATGCTATTTAGAACTCATGACCTGTGATTCTGGTCCAAAGATGTGAAATCTATATAAAAGACATAGTCCTGAGAGTGAAGTTTCCCTGTAGGTGGTTTCAGTCTGTGGAGTTTTGGGGGATTTTTATGCTTTGTTTAGAGAGAAAGAAAACAAAGAATGTATTGAGTGATTAGCTGCATAATTTGGTAATGCATAAATGACACCCACAGAATTGTCAAGCACAAGTGGTTTATGGAAACAAGCACATATTGGTGTATAGTTGTGTTTTAAACACTGATTTTCATTCCCACTAATGCACACTGAACCTGGAGTGACTCCACCAATGTCAAAAACCTCCAGCTCAAACGGAAAGAGAAAAAAGCCTGGATGCTACGAAATTGACTTTTCCTATTTATAAACCTCCCAGATCACCAATAGTGAAAACTAAAACCTCATAGACCTCTTTCTCTGGTGGAGGGATGGGATTTTTCCACCCTTCCTGCTTGTAAGCAAATGAGGAGACTATTGCACACTTCTCCAGAGATCTTAGAGCACTCTATAGCAGAGGCGACATTCTTTCACACTTGTATCTATGGCTGGCAATATCCTTCTCTCCAGTGGACTTAGAAGTTAGGCTGGTAATGCTAGCAGCCTGATCTTGTTCTTCTAGAGTTCACCAAGACTGAAGAAAGGGATAAAATTAGGGCTGAATACTGCTGATTTTCTTGGCTTGAACCCATGGAAGGAAGGCAAGGAGTGTGTGAGGTCTGAAGTGGTGGGCACTGTGCATGTTTTACCAGGCAAAGGGGGAGGAATATGCAGCCCTGCTCCTTGCCAGAAGCCACCTACCTGCCTGGCAGGACTGAAGAAAGGCTGTGCAAAGAGCTGCCCTTCTTCTGTGCCCTGCTTGAGGGGTTTGCCTCTCTATTCCCACAGAGGGGGAGACACAGGTGGCTAGCTAAGAATAAACTTGAACAATGGAAACTAAAATCAAATGAAATCACAAATGAGAGTTTTGTGTTATTAAAACACCTCCAGTACTGCTCTTCTGATGATAGCTGGCTTTTTCCATTTCCAACTTCCTATCCCACTTCACCTTACCTGGGATTCACAATCCTCTTCCTCATAAAAGAACACGGGATGGCAAGAAAGGAGATGCAACAGGTCCACTTTGTAGGTGACTGGGCTTTTCAAAGTGTGATCCTAAAGCAGACCTGGGTGAGTTCTGCTGGTGGGAGCCTGTGGAGCACAGGGGCACTGCATCACAGCAAAAGGCAAGCTGCCAGCCCTCCATCCTTCTATTGGCTGCATCCAGCTATGGAAATGTAGGTCCTTATGCAGCTCTTCTCTCTTTCCCCAGCTTTTTTAAATCCATACCTGCATTAGTTCATTTAGATGGAGCTGCTTTCTCTGTGTTTGCATGAAGGTACAGAACTGCAGGCTGTTTTCAGTCGCAGCTGGATCCCTCTGAGGAACCTCTTCACCTCTATCCAGATTGTCCCATGAGTCTCCACCATCCAAATTATTTGCTTAGCTTCAGATGGAAAATAGTCAGATGCTTGGATACTGTTTTTTGCAGTCTTGAGCTTCAAGATTCTCTGGGGTTTTAGCTTACATCTCTTATCAGTCTTGAGAACTCAAATTTAATCAGCGGCGTTACCTTAATTTAGTTTTTATTTACTTCAGCTTTCTTCAGCTGCAGAGGGATCCCAGCTGAACATGCAGGTAATTCCTGGGCTGCTTCTCAGTGATTGTATTTTTGTTTTTTCCTCAGTAGTGTTCAGTTTAATTATTTTCACATTATTGGAGAATAAGTTTTTAAAACCTGACAAGCAAGAAGAAATGTTAACTGGCACAACTTGAGCTCTTTTACTGGAGCTGAAGCTCCTCTGAATTTCCTGGCACTGCCAAAGTTTAGGAGTGTGCAGACAGACCTCACTGTGCTGAACTGAACTTGGCTGTTTGTCAGCCACACCAAATAGCTATAAATCCAAGGGTTTTGTAATGCTATATCTCGGCTTACACCAATCTCCCAAACCCCAGTGTTGCTATCTCTTGGTGTCACTCTCAAACACACTCTGGGAAATGAACAGCCTGATGCTCTTGTGGTAACTCACTTCTGTGTTTCAAGACTGGGCTGTGGGTAAGCACTAAATGCTGATGTCAGCAAGGTAGAGAGGGTGCATCCTGGAGTTGTGGATTCAGTGATTAGGAGAAGAAAAGAACTTATAGTGAGCCATGGGGTTGGAGAGGAGTTGGGCCAATCCTTTGTGGATAGTCTGTGGCTTCTGCAGTGTGTCTTCTGTCACAGGTGCAGGACCCAGTTCCGACCAAGGGGCTCAAGCACGGTTGGACCACAGCAGCAGTAGTATTTGAGTTGAAAGGGACCTATAAAGGTCATCTAGTCCAACCTCCCTACAGTAAGCAGGAACATCCCCAATTAGATCAGGTTGTTCAGAGTCCCATCAAGCTTGACCTTGAATATCTTCAGGGATGGGTCCTCCACCACCTCCCTGGGCAACTTATTCCAGTGTTACACCACTCTCACAGTAAAGAACTTCTTCCTAATGCCCAGTCTAAATATACCCTGCTCTGGTTTATAACCATTGCCCCTTGTACTACCACTACAATCCTTTGTAAACAATGCTTCCCCAGCTTTCTCACAGGGCCCCTGGAAGGCTACCATAAAGTCTCCCCAGACCCCCAGGCTGAAGGACCCAAACTCTCTCAACCTGTCTTTGTAGGAGCAGTGCTCCAGTCATCTGGTCATTTTTGTGACCTTCCTCTGGACTCATTCCATCAGCTCCATGTCCTTCTTGCATGACATTGGAAGTGCTATGTTTGTGAGCTCTTCTCCTCACCACTGAGCCCTGATTAATTCAGTGAACAGCAGCCCCCAGCGTGCATTAAGAGATGCTGAAAGCTGTTTTTTACTCTGCTGGAAGCTGCTAATACCTTCTAGAGCTAGCTGTGGCCAAAGAGGTCAGGACAGCCATGGCACCACTTTTTATCAGAGCCTGATACTCTGATCTGGTACAGTGGGGCAACCACTCTTGGGAGAAGTTGTTCTCTCTGGAGGTGCATATGCTAAGAATTAAACAAAGCAGAGACTTATAAGGCTGATGGGTGCTTTTGTGAAGCACTCAGTGCTAGAAGAAATTGGCTTACAAGGGTTTTGTTAGTCAGAGGAATTCTCCCCGGGTTGGAAAGTTGACTCACAGAGAGCTCAGTGCCAATGCAGCAGAATGAGGATTACCTGTGTGAGCAGACTTTGTTCACCATTTCCTACCAGCTTTAAGTGGAAAACACTAATAGCAACCTATTCAGCCTGCTGCTATCTGAAGCCATCATTTGGTCATCCATCACTGCTCCGCTTTCTCCTGTTTTTTTTTTCTTCCTTATTGGATGATTTGCGCACAGAGCTTCTAAGTCACCTTTTCAGGCATTTGTGATTGTGCAATTGGATATGGACACACAGGTTTCTGGCACTTCAGTGAGTATCAATGCATCTATTTCCTTTATACTACAAAGAGAAGAGAATAAAAGTGCCATTAAAGACACTTCATGCGGTTTCTGAGTTTGAACACCTGCAAATGCTTTTCTCTCATCCTCATGTGCATTCTGCACAATGCACTGCACAGTAAAGAGAGGCAGTTTTCACGGGAGAAATTGTTTCTATACTGTCTCAAGGAGCTTCTGCTCTGTGTTTTCAAGAGATGACCTACATGTCCTGCAGTCTTGGTTACATTCCCTAGGCTGCCCAGGGAAGTGGTGGAGTCAACATCCCCGGAGGTGTTTAAAGAACATGAAGAACTTTGAGACATGGTTTAGTGGGCATGGTGATGTTATGTTGACAGTTGAACTTGATGAATCTTAGAGGTCTCTTCCAACCTTAATGATTCTATGAATATTCTTTCATTCATTGAAAACTGAACATAATGCTCCTGCAACTGCCAGCAAGCTCCTGGGGCCTGACCACCGCTGCAGAAGTCAATGGAAGCACTGGGTTTTGGGACAGAGCCATTTGCAATGGCATCAGTTCCAGGTGATCTAAAACTGCATAGTGGTGTTGGAATACTAAGTTTAGCAGATGCAGATTCCTACAAGTGCCTTGTGCTTCATATGTGCCCCATGGCAAGTCTTTCAGAGTGAAATTTTGAACAGGAGTGCTTAATTTAGGCAATGAATCATCCATGGTTCAGCACCCAGACAAGTATCTAATTTTCATACAGGCATACTTTTGCTTTGGAGCACTTTTTCTGACAAACAAGGCATAAAATCTGGCCCATTCAGACTTGGGAAAGTGAGGGAAATCATTAATATCCATTGTTGACTAGGCACGATGCAAGCATCCTAGCACTGCTTCCCAGCACCACCTTCCTTTTGACCTGTGCTCCCTGGCTGCTCTTATGTGTTAAGTCTTGTCATTATCTGAATGTGGCTTCTGTGCCGACTCCATACAGTGGTGTTTTGACAAACGAGCATCCTGTGGAGTCTAAGCAGGAAATGCTGAAGGAATCTCATTGCAACCACAAATGGTGTCAGTTCAAGAGATGAAGGGCTGGCTCTTCCACCCCCTCATTATGCCTGACCCCTCTTTGTCATAGGAGCTGAAAAATCTTTTTAAAAAATCAAAAAACCTTTTAAAATCTAAAGATATCTGAAAAATCTTAGTTTCCTCTTCATATGGTGTCTTTGGTGTCCTGCATCAGCCTTAGCAGCTGCCCAAGACCTATGCGCAACTGAGCTTGCTCCTACCAGAACAACATTTCACAGGCATCCAACCTTGCTGGCCCTTGAGATTTTTGAGTGTGCTTTGATCTATGAGTTGGCATAGTTGGGTTGATGGTGGTCTTGCTCAGAGTCCCCAGGTCTCGTCCATACTGGGAAATCTTTGTGAGAGCATTTAGGAAGTTACCACTTCCAAAACAAAAAAACAAGGAAGAGTTGTTATGGCCATGCTTCAGCCACATGCTGCCTATGTTGCTGACAGTGTCACTAAGGTATCTGAGAAATGCTCTCATCACCCATCCCACAAACTCAGAGGGTAGTAAGCAGCGGAGGGCAAGAGCCTAGAAACATTAAGTTTGGAAAAGGCCTCTAAGAACATCGAGTCCATCTGAGCATGACACACGATGAGAGCAGGCTTAGTGTGAATGCGTGGCCTTGTGCAAAAAGACTAAGTGCTAACCTACCCAGGGACCTTACTGCAGCCTTAGACCTCTGCCGCGTCTCTGTTCCCAGTGAAGCTTCTAGGACTCTTCCGTCTCTGGAATCCATCCAGAAAGTGTTTGAGCAGCAGCTGCACCCTGGTATCCATCAGCGCTCACAAGTAAGTTGTCTGGAAGGTAGGAAAAGGAGAAGAGAGAGGAGCGTGGGTGGTTGTCAACACAGCAGGGAGGGAGGGAAGGGTTCTGGTTGTGCAACATTCCAGTGGGATTCAGGTGATCAGTTACCACTTCTGTTATCTCTAGCCTCTTTCTGGCTGCAGTGCAGAGGGCACCCAGTGATTGTATCCCCACAGCTTCACGTATCCCACAGCCTCACGTATCCCACAGCCTCCTCTGCTTGCTCCCCCTTCCTGCCCCAGAGGAAAGTGCAGGGAACTGCCTGAGGACTTGATCTCCATTCTCTCTCCATCTGTGGGATAGGACTGCACATCTCTCTTTAGATAAACTTCATCTCAGGATGTTTCCATGCCAAATCCTTCCTACTCCCCACCCACTTAAGTCCCATGACCTCCCTCTCCCAGAAAACCAAAAGTCCAGGACCTGCTCATGCACTGCAGCAGGTTGAGTCCCTTGCATGCCCAGCTACCTGTAACAGCAGAGTTTGCAAAGTTGCCCTTCCACCCTCCCATACTTCTGCACATTCAGCCAAACTGTGAATTTGTGCTGCCCATTGTGGATTAGAGTGGCAGATACACAAGTGCTGCTCCTTACAAAGGTGCAAGGTGCTCCTGGGGTGAGACTGCTGTGCTTCCAGGCCACACTTTCTGGGTTTGGTATTTATGTTTCTCTCTTTCTTTTTGTTCCTATGTTGTGGTTATCAGATGCTCGGTGAAGCTAGTCCAGTTAATATTGTACCGAAACTCAATCAGCTGGTTTCTCTGCTGTCCTCCATTGAAGAAAAGGTACAGTTCTAAAGCTAGTTTATATTATCTTCTTGTCATCTTTCACCTTTAGTTGTGTCGCTGCTTCTTCATCATGAGTGCAGTAAAAATGTTCATCATCTGCTACAGTAAAATTTCTTTCCTCTGATGTCATTACTCTCTGCATAGTGCAGGATCACCAAACCAATTCGGCACACATAAATTCTTTTGCAGGTGAAAACACTCTTGATTGAAGGTCCTGATTCAACACACCGGCACTCCCTTATCCCCCCTGTCACTTTCGAGGTAAATGTGCTTCTTTACCAAGGCTGATCAGAATGCAGGCTCCTGTCAATGTCTCCGTGCTGGGAGCTTCGCTGTGCTGCCACAGATAGAGCAGCTCTTCCCAGATGCTGGTTAGCACCACGCAAATGCTTGAGAAATGCTTAGTGAGATCGGTGGAACACTGATATGTGTCCATGAGCTCAGCAAGAGTAGCACTTCTAATGCATGTGGCTGCACTGGAGAGGCTCCAATGAAGGGCCACAAAGATGCTGAAGGGATGACAGTATGAGGAGAGGATGAGAGACCTGGGGCTCTTTAGCCTGGAGAGGAGCAGACTGAGACGAGATCTTCTCAGTGCTGATGAATAGCTAGAAGGTGGAGGTCATGAGAGTGGGGCTGGGCTATTTTCAGTGGTGCTCAATGACAGGACAAGAAGCAATGGGTACAAACTGAAACACAGGAGGTTTCACTTGAACTTAAGGAAAAACTTCTTTGCTGTGAGGGTGCTGGAGCATGGGATTGGTCTGCCCAGAGAGGTTGTGGAGTTTCCTTTTCTGGAGACTTCCTAAAACCATCTGGATGCATTCCTGTGCAACCTGATCCAGGCATACCTGTGTAAAGGGAAAGTTAGACTAGATGATCTCCAGGGGTCACTTCCAACCACTACCATTCTATCATCCTATGATTACTTATCTCTATTTTCTAATAGGTGAAAGCTGACTCCTTAGGAATTTTCTCAAAAATACATCTCAAGGTGGATGTGGAAATGGGAAAACTCATTATCAAGAGAGCTAAAGATGGTCCAGAAGACAAATTTTATACCCACAAGAAAAGTAAGATGCTCACAAATACTGGACTAGACTCTCAGGTTCCTTGAGTGATGGGGAGAGGTTTCTTCTGGCCAGAGAGGGCAAAGTTTAGCCCGGGGTGCAGATATCTCTGCTAGGTCCTGGCTGTTGTGCAAGGCTTCAGTCAGTCTAGACTGCCTGTCCCCAAACCTATCTTCAGGGATCCAGGAAGTCAATACTGAGGCAACCAGCTTTCACAGATTGTTCTAGACATGACCTCCTGGTCTGAATGACGATAGTGGCAGCAGGACTGCAGGACTTCTTTTATAGAAGATTCCCTGTAGAGATGGTTGCAATTTTCTGTGAAAAGCAATGTCAGTTGGAAAAAAAAAAAAAAAACACCATTCTGCAGAAACATACTGACTTCTGTGATGATTTTTCATGGTAAAAAGCCAGATACCCAGTTTCAGTAACATTTTTCAGTTAATTTCCCCTTGATTTTTCATTTGTTCGTTTTGCATGTAAATCGGTGTCTCTAATGATGAGCAATGCCAGTTTGGTCTGTGAAGGCTCAATTCAAACAACCTCCCTTTTTCCCTGTGTGTTTCTGGGCAGGCAGCTCACTGAGATTGAGGAAAACAAAGTAGGATTTATCAGAGTAAATGATGCCCTTGGGCTCTCTCCTGCTAGAAAAACAACCTGTAACAGTGATTGAAAAGATTAGCTTTCATGTATGACTTTATGCGCTCACTGTTCATAGTTACTTAGCTGCTATTTTAGATGGGGAGGAATCACCTTTACCATCATCTGAGGTTCTACCTCTTCTTTCAGAGATGGGGAAGGACTATATGTAGGATGGCTCAGGATTGCCTGCAGGAAGCCAAGGCTTCACTTTAGACTGCAGGGCTTGCTATGGACAAGAGTTCCAGGCAGAATGTGTTTTGGGTGCCCTCTTTGTTTCAGAATCCAAATCTGTTCTTGTAGGTAACAGGGTTAAAGTAATCTTAATCTGAAGTTATGCAGGACAAAGTGTGCTTCATACATGAAAGACCATGTAAATGCTGAGCCTGTGAGCAGGATCCTGTTAGCCTTGGTGGGATTCTAGTTTCGGTGACTGCAGCTCATGACACTCAGTCTCTGTTTAGTCTTGCAGCTTATCAAGTCCCAGAAGGTCCCTAACAAACTGGTGATTGTGCTGGAAACAGAGAAAGAAAAAACACAGCGAAAGGAATATGTTTTTTCTGATTCCAAGGTACATACACAACATGTCCTTCCTGCCAGCCTGGAACTGGTACCTGGGTGGGAATGGGCATTCCTTGGCAGAAAGGAATTGTTGAAAGATGGTGGTTGACTTTACGAAATGAAATGCCTTCTTTGTTTTGGAAACATTCATTAAATGAACAGCTGTACTGTAATGAAGTGAGATACTGGAGAGGGCAACCATCTTTTGGTGCTCCCAACAAGGCAGGAGAACAGTGTTAGCAAGCAGTGAGAAGAGGCAATGAGTCATGTGAGGGCATGAAAAAAGGTTCCTATTGACAATGAGGATGGAAGTCTAGGCTTTCTTCTGACATGCACAAGCTAAGTGCCTAAGCACCAGAGGAAAGACCGCCTCTCTGAAGGTTTCAGCATAGCGGAGAGCTAATCTGCCCTTCAAGTGCTGGGAATTTTTGGAATTTCCTGGTTCAACTAGATTTTCAAGAGGTGGTGGAGGAGTTAAGTATCTCATTAATTGTCTCTGCTTCTCCCTGTCTAGAAGAGAGAAGGCTTCTGCCAACTTCTACAGCAGATGAAGAATAAACACTCAGAGCAACCAGAGCCTGATATGATCACCATCTTCATCGGGACCTGGAATATGGGTATGGGCTCTCTTCTGACATGGAGGTTTCTTCACACACTTGCCAAAATGTGTACTCAGGTGCCATGATGAGGCTCAGACATTGTTTGTCTGGAGAGGAGATGATCTCTAAGCTTGTTCTTGCATGCACATTTGACACTATTCATAGTTCCAGGACCATAAAGTTGGCCCTGATGGATATTGAAGGATTCCTCCACTGACAGGGAATGTGACTGGCACAAAGTTGGTGCAACAGTGTATGCTGTCCTCCACCTTGCAGAAAAGGTAGGAGCGACCCCCAAAACAGCATATCAGCTGCTTCTGAACCTAACTAGGGACTGTCTGTACTCAGCCTAGGAAGAGAGCAGAGTTTCTGTGATATTGAAAGAAGGGGACAGGGTGTAATCTAGGACAGTGAAATCTTATTTTTTTCCCTTTTGGGAGAAAAGCTAGGATTGACTGTTGTGAGTTGAGCTGTCTGTGCTCAGCCATACTCACAGGGTACAGCAAAAAGCAGTGGCAGGCCAGGATTACAAGAGTACCCTTTCCACTTGGCTAGCCTTGACACAAGAGAGACCTGAGGTCCAGAGGAGGGCCACAAAGATGATGAGAGGGCTAGAACAACTCTCCTATGAAAAGAGGCTGAAAGAATTGGGGCTGTTCAGCCTGCAGAAGAGAAGGCTCAGGGGAGAACTTACAGCTACAATTCAGTATCTGAAGGGGACCTACAGGAAGGCTGAGGAAGGATAGAAGGGCCTGTAGTGATAGGATGAGGGGCAATGGTTTGAAACAGGAGAAGGGCAGACTTAAGATGGACATCAGGAGGAAGTTCTTCCTGATAAGAGTAGTAAAATACTGGAACGGGCTGCCCAGGGATGTGGTTAAGGCCCTGTCCCTGGAGACATTCAAGATGAGCTTGATGTGGTCCTGGGCAGCCTGATTTAGTTGGAAGTGTCTCTGTTGACTGCAAGGGAGTTGGTCAAGATGACCCTTGGAGGGTCTCTTGCAACCCGATGAAATCTGTGAATCTGTAAAAAGATGGTCAAAGCAGAATCGCTCCCTCAGTGAGTGAGGTGAACATCTTTGTCTTCTTAGCATGGTGTGCTCTAGCTTGTTTGAAACTGATTTGGCACAGAGTGAATGTGAAGCTTGTTTACTTCTGTCCTCCTGGGTTGTCTGTATCCTGGGTTTCACAGAACATACTCTGACTTACTGTGGTGTTCGATTTGTTAATAAAAGGTGCTGCACCTCCACCAAAGAAGATCACCTCCTGGTTTCTCTCCAAGGGGCAGGGGAAGACCCGTGATGACACTGCCGACTACATTCCTCATGACATCTATGTGATTGGCACACAGGAGGATCCCCAAGGGGAGAAAGAATGGCTGGAGATTCTGAGGCAATCACTGCAGGAAATTACCAGTATCAGCTTCAAAGTGGTGAGGAGCTATTGCAGCTATTGTACATAACTGGGGCATATGAGCAGAGAACATGTTGTGCAAATAAATGGGACGAGGAATAAGTGGCGTCTTGCCTACACCTCCTCCGCTTTCCTCTCTTCATTGTCATTGCATTTGGATAAGGGAGAGTGAACTGCATCTCTGTGGACTCCACAAGATCCTCCCCTAAAACTGGCTAGATAAGTGGCATATCACTATGGACAGTGACCCCCACCACTGCCAAGGCAGGGGCCCCACAATGAAGCTCCCAGCCTGGGAGAAGAAGCATATGCTAAGCACCCAAGTCAAATTGCGATGGTGATATTTTGACCTTCCTGAAGGAGAAGACCATACAGCTTTGTGAAACAGCGGTAGCCCTAGGCTATTACACTTTCAAAATGGGATGTAACAGCACCATAATAAAAGAAATGAAACCTTATTAAGACTAGCTTTGAACGTTCCTGAGTTTCAGTGATGTCAAAACACCTATATCTAGAAGGCCACAGGAGAGCAGATATAATGACTTTCATGGTGACTAGAAAATAGCACTAGGAAATGGCTAGGTCCCTCCTCTTACCTTTGATTAAAATGACTGAAAGCATATCCTGAGCACAGGAAAATAATTTTCATAGGATAAAATACTACATAAGCAGTCAGGAAGACTGTAGCTACAGGGCAGATCTGCAGGTATGTACAGAAATATAAACTTCTAACCTTCTCATCCTTGCAGATAGCAATCCATACCCTCTGGAACATCAGGATTGTTGTACTGGCCAAGCCAGAACACGAGAACCGCATCAGCCACATCTGCACAGACAACGTGAAGACAGGCATCGCAAACACACTGGGTGAGACACAGAGCTGGTCTTGGCCAAAGGACTGAGATCTGTCCGGTCTGTGTCAATATCGTCCTTGAAATTGAGCAGCTCTTTCTCTACAAAACTCCTTTGAAAATGTTTATATGACTGACACTGGTTATATCTTACCTTGTAAAAGAGGAAATGTAATTGTCTGTATACTTAGCACATATATTGACTGGCTATTGGGTTGCTCTTTCTTGGATTTCACAAGGAAAGTGCACTCCTTTCTCTTCAACTGTTTTTTTTCAGCATCCTTAGAAATTTCATTACCGCAATCTGTGCTGTATGTACTAAATCTTTCTCTGCTAATTAAGCCAACTTATTCTCTTCTTCTTGCTAAAGACGTGTGACGTGCTTTGTTATCTTTGCTAGACTCAGCCTGCAGGTGGATTGATTCCCTGACATTTTTAGATTATCTTTTTCCAGGTAATAAAGGAGCTGTGGGAGTGTCATTCATGTTTAATGGAACCTCCTTTGGATTTGTTAACAGCCATTTGACTTCAGGAAGTGAAAAGAAACACAGGTAAGATACATTCTCCCTTCTCGAAAATGAAATTTGTCTGGCAGACAGTCACAAGCTTATTTTCCTGACCATAACAAATTGTCAAATGTCTCCTGGGAAGACAAACTGTACTAAAGATGCTGATTACTACATCACCATTTAAATGAGGGGCTTCTAACCATGAGAAGGAACTTCTTTATGTTGAGGGTGGTGGAGCACTGGAACAGGCTGCCTGGAGAGGTTTTGGAGTCACCATCTCTTGAATCATTCAAAGTCTGCCTTGACACTGTCCTGTGCAACCTGCTGTAGGTAAACCTGCTCAGGTGGAGAGTTGGACCAGGTGATCTCTGGGGCACTCTTCCAACCCCTGTCATTCTGTGAGTCTACTCTATGGCCATAACATGTGGGTGCTGATGAAAAGGACAGCAAAATTACTTCCAAGTTGAGTGTTTGTGTGACCTGTCATGGAAGCTCAGTACATGAAGAAAACAGTTCCCTGATCTACAGTGTTTTGGAGAGACGTGGGAAGGCTTTTCCCATCCCAGAATAACATGCTGAAAGGGACTGTCTGCCTTCTCACTGTAGGCAGTGCTGGGAGCACAGGAGCTGTGGTGCACCCTGAGGCACAGCTGAGAAAGATTCTGCTAGGCAGAGCACGCTGTCAGGAATACCAAGAGGGGCACATGGAACAGAAATATCTCCATGGTGGCTAATTCTCTGTACTCAGCTGTGAAATGAGTTTCCACGATCTCAGCAGGTTCTGTGCAGCATGGGACTAAAAGGCAAATATCCTGACACTGGTGGGAGATCTGTGCCCATGCTGGGAGGAGCTGAAGCAGTTGGAAGGAGTGTTTTTGAAAGGAAAGAGGACTTGAAATGAACCACAGAATCATTAAGGTTGGAAAAGACCTCTAAGATCATCAAATTCAACTATCAAAGAGATTAGCTTTGCCATCTTTCCCAGCCTAGAACCCAGAAAACACATGGCGTGGGATTTCTGCACAGGGCCTGTGCCACCAGTGGAGTTAACTTCCATGGAAAGGTTCCCCAGGGTCTGAGATAGCTGTCAAAATCCAGCTACATGTTTGCTGATGAAAACTGAAGGCAACAGTCTAATGCTGGGTTTCTAGGACATGCAGCTCAGAAAAGCATAGCCCCAGGAGGCAACAAAAGTGTCTTTAGGACAGCTTTCCAGCCTTTCAAGTCACATGGAAACAGTCTGACAGCCAAGATAGAGCAGCCTGGAGCTGCTGAAAATGCCACTGCCTCTTCCTCCTCCTCACAGCAGGCTATCTTTGTGCCCCAGCTTCCCAGGCCACACGCAATACCAGCTGCAGCTCAAGAGCTCTGCTGCCTTAGTGGTTTCATGAAGTAGTTCAGCTCACCAGGTTACACTGAGCACGTCACCTGGGTGTGCCTGCTGAGGTGCAGTGAGAGGCAGTGGTGGCAAGTTCTCAGCTTCTCATCTGCCCTTCTCTAGATATTAAGCCATATCAATTCCTGTTTGGCAACGCTGCAGCCACTGCCAACCCAGGCATTCAGAAGCTGCGTAGTCATTTAGTTTGTCAGGCAGATGTTTCTTGTCTTGACAGACGCAACCAGAACTACATGAACATCCTGCGCTTCCTGACACTTGGAGATAAGAAACTGAGTCCATTTAACATCACTCATCGCTTTACTCATCTCTTCTGGCTGGGAGACTTGAACTACCGTGTGGAACAGCCCCCATCGGTGAGGGACTCAGCGTGAATTCCTGGAGAGACAATACACTGTGTTGCTATACAAGTGTTGTCTTTTTGTAATCTAGGGCAACAGGGCAAAAAGAAGGGAGGCAGGAGGTATCCTCAAGGCACAAGTGTGGCAGCAGTGAGGGAGTGTAAAGAAGCCCCCTTTGCCCTCTCCAAGGATTAAAAGACCCAGGAATACAGTCTGGCACACTTGCTGTTCCAGGCAGTATTGCTTCCCCAAACCTCCCAATTCTCCTTCCCACTGTGAGTGAGCATCTGTCCCTGAATGGCTTGATGCAGAGATTGTCTTTCTGTTCTCTTTGGTTAGCTTTTAATGGCTCAGACAGGCCATCAGAAATATAGGATAGCTTTGAGTAGGTGGGAGAGAGTAGACCTGGTGTTGATGTGCATCGGTTGTGTGCATGTTTCTGTAGGGGATGTGTGGGCATTTTGATGCTTGTTTCAATAGACAAATATTCAGCTACATAGCAAAGTCTGGGACCTTTCAGGGAAGGGAATGGTGAGGGAGTAGTGGAGGTACGGCTCTGTGAAACAGTTCAGAAGCACTTGCCACCTCTCCAGTGAAGGGAAGATTTATACAAAGGTTTTGCATCATCTGCAGCTCTGCTGTTTCCCTGTTGGCAGGAAGCAGAGAATATTATCCAGAAGATCAGGCAGCAGCAGTATCCGGAGCTGCTGGCTTTCGACCAGCTTCTCATAGAGAGAAAGGACCAAAAGGTGTTTCTGCACTTTGGTGAGACTCTGAATTTGCTGGCATGTTCCTTTCCCATTTCCAGTAACTTCCTCTGCCAGGCTTGATGTGGGTCAGGGTGCACAGAGCAGTGGCTGCCTTCTCCAAATGGGGTTCTCAATGGGCCAAAGTGTAACAGAGCTCTCTCACTGTTTTAGAGGAAGAAGAGATTACTTTTGCTCCAACCTACCGTTTTGAAAGAGGGACCCGGGAGAAGTATGCTTACACCAAGCAAAAAGCTACAGGGGTAGGTGAAAACTGATGTCCCCTCAGAAGTATGGGGCAGAACAGGGAAAGTAGCACTCACAGTAAAAAATTACCTCAACCAATCTCTGCATCTTCTGCCCTTGCAGTATTTTGTAAAGAATCAATACAAGCAAACAACATCTGAAACAAATATATGGTTCTTGGGCAAGTGAATTTCCTGTTTTGTAAACTAATCCTTTCCCTTCTTCTTGATATCTCTTCTCCTTTGGTTTGCAGATGAAGTACAATTTGCCATCCTGGTGTGATCGAGTGCTCTGGAAATCATACCCCATGGTGCATGTTGTGTGTCAGTCCTATGGTGGGTAGATAACAGATTGTAGATAGCAAAGCAATCAGGCTGAAACGGAAATGATTCAGAGCAGACACTGTAGGATCTCCTTGCACTGCCAGGCACTCAGCATAGAGAGACCTGATGTTAAAGCAGGCAGAGTAGAGCCAAATCTCTCTGCCNATATATATATATATGTGCAGAATGTCCACTCAGACAACTGCAGCTGTCCAGCTTTAGGCCATGCTGTAGAATCACATGCAGTTACCACCAGGAGCTCCTTACTTGATGCTGCCAGCAGGGCAGACCCTGTGTACACAGTCCAGTCTGCAGAGGCTGGAAATGCAAATATTTCTTCTATCAAATCATATTCCAGAAGAACCGTGTGGTACCAAAAATCTGTTACCTTTCTCGCTGGGAAGCATCACAATAATGCAGTGCAAGGAAGAGACTCACAAGACCCGTTTAAAATACAGACTTGGATACTAGTTTCTGAAATGTCATTGACTATATGTATGACCAAGCACCTGAGTATCATGTTAATAATTTCCTGTGCATGGGACTGAAAAGAGGGCAGCAGAAGTCTCTTGGGGGATAAGGTGGACTGACCTGATTACAGAGCCTGTGATGGTGAAATGCATGGTCAAATAGGCACCTGGCATGTGCCTGGGATCTGCTTTTTGAAACGAATTTGCTCAGTGGACTGATCTTGCTGGAACTCAACATATGCTTAGTTCAAGTCCTTGCTTGCCCATTCACTGTTAATCTTGAGCCATGAGTTGCTTCATGGCATTGAAGCAGCACCAATGTGTTCTTGTGTGGTTTACTGCCATAGCAGAGCTTTCATTAGCATGAAAGCATGTTGCATGTTGCAGAGGCAACCAGAAATTCTGTAAATGCTTCTTGTACAGGGAGAATCCAACACTGACACTAACTTGTGTCCCTTAGCCAAGTCTTTGGAATTTGACAAGAGTTACACTCCCATACTCATATCAGATTCTGTAGAAACACCTTTGACTAGAGACAGTTACCACAGCAACAGCTCTGTTTTTTGCAAGATTACCTAATAATATTTCTATGGCAGCAATCTCTTGGGAGAGGGGCAGAAGCACAGGGCAGTAACTATCCTCCTTTCTCATTGGCAGGTTGCACCACTGACATCATGACAAGTGACCACAGTCCTGTCTTTGCCACCTTTGAAGTGGGAGTTACCTCACAGTTTGTGTCAAAGAATGGTCAGTCAGGTTGGGTGCAAGTGTGCTGTTTTCACCTTTGGACACAAAATTCAGTGCTTTGTATATGTTAAAAGAAAAAGCTGATATTAAGAGACTCCACTCAAAAAAGGCCCTCCCTTTATTCCCTACTAAAAATGCCATTCTTTTCCATTCCTCTTTCCTAGACTCCAAGTACACTGATTCCCAAGGGGAAATAGAGTTCCTGCATTGCTACGCTACTCTGAAGACCAAGTCCCAGACCAAGTTCTACATTGAGTTTCACTCTAGCTGCTTAGAAAGTATGGGTTTGCCCATCTTTATTCTTTCTATTGGTTTTCAGATTAGTTCCTCTTTCCCTTACTTTCATGTAAATAGACAGCTGTGTGGATAACTTCTTCCAGTGAGAAAAATGGATGTTCTAGAGATTTGTTGTACTTTGCAAGTCATCCTATACTGTAATTCATATTTAGACATGTAGCCTTTCAGTACTTCCATTTGGTTGGCAATCTGGAAATTTCTTTCTTGAAGAGAAACAGGTGTTGTTCTTGCGTAACAGATAGAAAATCTGTACTTAGCAAACGTGATTGATAACATTTCTAATTGTGCCTGCAACAAATGATTACATGCTTTCAAAATAAAACACTGCATTACAAAAAGGAAAAAAAAATCTATCGTAGAACCATAGAATCATTAAGGATGGAAAAGACCTCTTATATCAAGTCCAACCATCCAACTAGCACTACCACACCTACCAAACCACGTCCCAAAGTGCCATCTCTACGTGTGTTTTGAACGTCTTCATGGACGGTGACTCCACCACCTCCCTAGCAGCCTATTACAATGCCTGACCACTCTTGCAGGAAAGAAATTTTTCCTAATATTCAACCTAAACCTCCCCTGGTGCCACTTGAGGCCATATTCTCTTGTCCTATTGCTTGCTACTAGGTAGAAGAGACCAACCCCCACCTCACTCCAACCTTATATCAGGGAGCTGTAGCGAGGGGCCCAAAACTGAACCCAGTACTCAAGGTGCAGCCTCACCAGTGCTGAGTACAGGGGCACACTTACTTCCCTACCCATGTTAGTCACACTATTTTATACAGGCCAGGATGCTGTTGGCCTTCTTGGCCACCTGAGCACACTGCTGGTTCACGTTCAGCCAGCTGTCCATGAGTACCTCCAGATCATTTTTTGCCAGGCAACTTTCCAGCCAATCTGTCCCAAGCCTGTAGTGTTGCATGGGATTATTGTGACTAAAATGCAGGAATTTAATTACCCTGGTAAAAAAGACTGTATCAGAGGATCACCTTAAAGTGATTGATTCTGTAAATGGCTCTTTGTACCTATCCATACTGCAGGGTTTACTCCTGTCTCTGTGCTGCAGGGCTGAGGCTGAGCTCTTTATGTAATGTGAGTCCCCTTGCCCTTGCTGTGGGTTTTTTGAAGCGGTTCCCCATCAGAGGAGCGGTGCTGTAAGTGGGACAGCATGCCTTCCTTGTGCGCTTCAGCACATTATCGCATGTCACAGAGCTATGTCAAAGGCAGTTCCAGAAAAGATTATTTTTTGGCCTGTATCAAAATTTGCATAAATTTCTATGGAAACAGTGTGTTACGAATCTTAAATTAGAATTTCAAAAGTGTGCTATCTTGAGCGGTGTAGGAAGAGCTGTCATGTTCTTATCCTCCAGTCCCTGTATGCAGGGAGCTTTTCAGTGCCAAGTTTAACTGTAAAATAAAACCATTTAACAATGCTCCAGGAAAATCACTTGTAAATTAACTGTGTAAACATTCACCCAAAGCTCAGACTTTAAGCTTCTTAACACTTTTTAAACCTGAGTCCAAGTAGGAAAATAATTGCAGGCCTTTTGGTGATCTAACATCTGAAAAAAGATTTGCAGGCAAGTTCTTGCTGTCTTTCTAACACTGAATTCCTTTCTCATCACTTTGCAGGTTTTGTGAAGAGCCAGGAAGGAGAAAATGAGGATGGGAATGAAGGAGAGCTTGTGGTAAAGTTCCTTGATGCTCTTCCAAAGGTAAACTGGGACTACGTTTCCATATCCATATGGAAGAGAAGCCTTCCCCTTGCATCCCAAAAGCAGTCTTTTGCTTATATAAATGTTACTTTCAGGAACATGATTGTGGTCATGTTCACACTTGAAAGGAACTGTAAGATTGTAGAGTGGACTTAAGCTAAACAGAGTATGTTATAAGCAGGACTTTCTCACCAGTATACTTCCACCTGCATCAGGAATTTTGCTGGCCTGATTAGGCCACCCCAAAGTGTGACTTTTCTAACCATTTTAGTGAACAAATCTTTTAAGTAGGCTCTATTTTAGAAATAGTGGTCTGTATGTCAGTGACAAAAAAACAAGTCCTAACCTTGAGATCAGAGCTGTTCTTGATTTCCTGACATAGTGGGACTTGGAAGAACTATTGTAGTTCTTGGATTTGGAAAAATATGAGTGTCAGTACCCTTCTGAGTAGCCCAAAAGAAGAACTGCTGACTTTGGATAGTGCCTGAGAGGCTGGGTAAATACCTTACAATAAGTGATTGTAACAACAGCCGCTTAGGATTTTTGGGAACAGGGTGTAATCAGAGCTGAGATTGCATCCTCCTAGAACAATTTTCAGTCCACACTGAAAAAATCTGCATTTCAGTCCAACATGAGTGTTTGATTAATTTCTGTCTGCTGTGCTAGGAGTGAGAGTGGAGACTCTAGAAGTGTGCAACCTTCTACCACATCTCTCCAAACATCTTGGAACAGGCTGATCCTGAGGGTGACATCCAGCTGAGTTTTGCTTATTTGGGCTGAGCCACAGAGAGAACTGTGTCCATGTAGACCACCTGTTGTATTGACCCATATTAACTTGTTTTTGCAGCTGACTCCAATTATTTCAGATCCAGAATACCTACTGGATCAACATATTCTGATCAGCATTAAGTCATCAGACAGTGATGAATCTTATGGTAAGTGCTTAGCTCTAAAGTTCTGGATGAGTCAAATTCTACTTAGATTTTTTCCAAACTGCTGAGAGAGTGGGAGAGAAAAGAGTAACTCTTATAGGCTGAACATCTATGATGCTCTGACTTAGATTTAGATGCTCTGATTTAGAACTCAATACATACAAAAATACATTATGGGCAATATTTTGTGAAGCAATGACGATTAGAGGAATACGAACTAGAAGCAACAATCTGTGTGAGCTTTACCAGCCCCAAAAGAGCAGTGGCTTAAAAAGAACGTAGTCGACAGGAATTAAATCAGGAGTCAGTCTGTTTAAATAGGTTTATTCAGAATATGCAAATCCTGTTTCACTTGCATGTACTTAATGTACTTCTCCTGGCTACAGAAAAGTCATCTGCAGTGCTGTTTGCTTCAAATTCTAATCAGCCAGAGACTGCAGACCTTGCCCACAAAAGCCTCTTTGCTGAAATCCCATTAACTGAAATGACACTCACAGGCTCATGTTTTCCTTACCAGGAATGGAAGCTCAGAATCCTGCAGTAACCTGTGGGTGTCTCCAGTGCCAAATTCCTCTTCATGTGTGTGAAAAAGTGGAATGAATGTCCCTAAGTTCTCAAAAGACATTATAGTCCTTACTGTGATCCAAAGATGATTCTCTCCATAATCTGAGCCCTGTCAGCACAGTGATAGTAGATGACTGACAGAAGAAAGAGATTGCAGTGCTTTTTCACTCAGTCTCAGGCTCATTGTCACCTTGTCACCCTCTAGGAGAAGGCTGCATTGCCCTGCGAATAGAAGCAACAGAATCCTTAGTTCCTATTCATACTGTGCTGACACACCATGGTGAAAAAACAGGAGTATTCCAAGGTGAAATCAAGTTACAAACTTCGCAAGGAAAACAAAGAGAGAAACTGTATGGTAAGGAACGAGATCATCTCTGCAGTGCTCACTCTAGAGAATATCCATTTCAAAAGATTTCCGATAACTGTAAAGGAATTGAAAATTATCCTTGTAGTGCTTTTAGTCTCAAAGAGGCAAGAGCTTTCGATGCTGAGTGCAAGGAGATATGAGTATCATTAGTTCTCCATATACCTGTGCTCTTTAAGAAAGACATACCACTTGCATTTGGGCTTTTCTTTTTACATTGTTCAAGTAAATTGAACAGACTGAGGGAGCCCTCTGTCTGTCACTGACACTGGTTTTATTGAATAGTGATACTTGCAGTGGCTGTATGACAAAGTTCCAAAGTCTCCCTGCTCTAGTCACTCTGGGAAACATCTACGAACAGCATGGAAGGCTCTCAAGGAGCAGTTCCTCAGCTTTGATTTCTTTCACCTTGATACCTGTTGTTCTCTTTCAGAGTACAAAAGCAGCCCCATGACATTACCGTTTGGGAGACTGTGACCTTTCTACTTCAAGATACACACTTCTTCATATGTCAGCAAAACATGCTATATATTAGTGGGCAGCTGAAAACACAATAGCAACGACCACTTAAAACTGTCTCACTGCCATTCCAATAGACAGAGAGATGCCTTAATACAAACAGTAACAAAGAAATCCTAGGGAATCAGCCTCTGAAGCTGCCATAGCCTCCTCATGTGCCTTTCCTTTTCTTCAGATTTTGTCAAGATTGAACGTGATGAAATAGCTGGGCAGAAACCAAAGAATGTCAACAACTTAGAGCCTAGCAAAGACTGGGATCAGACTAACAGGTAAGGGGCAAGTGGGTATGTCAGTTACAGAAACTTAGTTGGTTCAATAAACACAAAGCTGCACTTGATGCGGGAGCAGTATTAATAGGCACGGTGAGGAACGCTTCTGTGTCCAAAGCTTCAAAAGCCAAGAATGCATGACTTGCAGAATCACACCATCACAGATTGGTGGGGCTCAGAAGGGACATCTTGAGATCATTTAGTCCAACCCCTCTGCTAGAGTAGGTTTGTCAAGAGCAGGTTTCACAAGAATGCAATGTCCAGGGGGATTTTGAATGACTCCAGAGATGGAGACTCCACAACCTGTGTGAGCAGCCCGTTCCAGTGATCTATCACCCTCAAAGTAAAGAAGTTCTTCTTCATATTTACATATTCAAGTTTGTGCCTGTTAACCTCTAGTCCTGTTACTGAGCACCACAGAAAAGAGCCCAGCCTCATCCTCCTGACACAAGTATTTATGAGCATTGGTAAGATCTCACCTCAGTCTTCTCTTTTCTAGGCTAAAAAGCCTCAAGTTCTTCAAGCCTTTCTTCATAAGACAAATGTTCTAGTCCCCTAATAATCTTCATAGCCTTTTGCTGTACCTTCTCAATTAGTTCCCTGTCATTCTTGACCTGGGGAGTGCAGAACTGGACACAATACTCCAGGTGCAGTCTCACCAGGGCAGAGTAGAGAGGGAAGAAAAACCTCCCGCAACTTGTTGGTCACACCCCAGGATGGGGTCACGAGGGCACATTGCTGGCTCACGGGCAGCCTGTTGTTCACCAGGACTCCTAGATCTTTTTCCACAGAGCTACTTCCTAGCAGGTCAGGCCCTAACCTGTAGTCAAACTGGGTCCCTGCACCCCACTTAAAAAAGGCCTTTTTATTTCCAACAGAAAGTCAAAATCTACTCATCTGATGGCCAGAGAGGCAGCAGCCATTGCTCGCTATCGGGGGAGTGCTTCCTCTTCTCCAGACAACTTGGGGAAGGAGGATGTGTTACGGTAATTTTGGTGCTTTACCGCTGCTAACTTAGGCTGGAAAGCTATGCTCAAGCTGCCTGTCTTTTCCACCCCAACGGTCGCAGGACGCTTCCTAGGAAGACTGTCCTTTCGCTTCACTTTCACAGGTGCATTTCTATGCAGGCAGCTTCCTGGCTGCAACCTGATAATCAATACAGGCACATCTCAAAAGGCCAAGTGTCTCTCCTGTAGTTCCAGCAGCACATTCCTTTGCTGTGAAACGATGGTTAGTGCTGCTATTTGCCTCTTGCTTGGAGCTGTCCTGCTGTAGCAGCCACCTGAACTGCTGGGACATGTAAAAGCCCCTGTGTGTGGCTGCAGAAGCTGAGTGCTCTCTGCAGCCTGGACGTGGAAGTGTGAAGCAGCCAGAGGAACTATCTGGAGCTGGGGGAGGTGGCCTTGACCCAGTTGCTTCCTCTTCAGTGCCCCATGGGAGGAAGACACTAACAGGACTCCCACTGATTTCCTGATTCTGAAGCAACAGTGGAAAAAAAAATTAAGTAGGTGGTATTGAATCTAAGCAATCAGTGGGCACTAATTCCTTTTTAGCTGGCAGGGAGACCAAAAAAAAAAAACAAACCACCAAAAAAAAAAAAAACCCACCACCCGCAATCAAATGTATTTGTGTGTCTATCTTCTTAACAATATTTCTTCTCTTCAGCAGCTCTACTCCCACAGACATCAGCAACCCCAGCTACCTGGGGATGGCTGCTTTCTCTCAGCAACCCTCTACAACCAGCCACCTTAAGCAAATACCTTCACCAGACCAGCCACCTTCTCTCTGGAGCTATGAGCTGCAGTTCAAAGATGCTACCTCTGTAATGGGACAGAGTCAGTCGTCCTCCACATCACCCTCCTTGTCACCTCTATCTCCAAAAACATCCCTCCAGCCTGCAGTAAACAGAAGCATTTGTAGTCGGAGCCAAGAGTACCTGTGAGTATTCTGAGGTTTGCACTGACTCTAGTCCCCTCTCTGCTGCCATTCTGCACAATCACTCTTTCACTACCTGTACAGAGTTCAAGGTGCAGCATATGCCTTCATTCTTATATCTAGAACTAGAAAAAGCTAAGTGAAGGTCACAAGTGCAGATGTCACATACTCCAATAAAAGTAGCGTAGTAGATCTTCAGACTTCTGTGAAAGAAAAGCCAAAAATATATGTATGTTTCATTGTCTGCCACAAGAAGAGAAGACTGTGGAGTTGATTGTCGTAACAAAGAAGAAAGGCAGAGTGTGGCACAGATCTTTCCACTGGATGAGAAGAAGAGCTCCTTCACATGTCATATGTGAAGTACTTTACCTGAATTTCTACTTGCACTGCTATAATAATGTCCAGCTTGCTAGAGCAGTTAGCATCCAGGTGCTGAATCTATCACAAGTCTTGATGTAGGATTTTCATCAAGCAATTGAAAACAACCCCTCAGCACCCAACTGCACTAAATAGTGAGGCTACTCCACACTAGGGCATGTACACCACCTGTGTCCCTGTTCCAGACCTCTTTTTCATAGTGACACGTGCTTTCTGACTCAGGGCTAGAGTTCACTGGTAAACGTATGCGGCACTCCAGAAGATAGAACTTGCAGAAGTCAAAGCTGCAAGCATTGCCTCAATCTGTTATGGACCTGACAACACTTCAACATGCTCTAAGTTCTTTGCTTCTCAGTACACTGATTCCAGAAAGTAACTTGAAGTAAGGAACATAGCTCATCTGAAGACACCTAAAGAATATATGCCACTCACCCCGATTCCACTCTGTTCAGTGATATTGTGGCTGATTTTCAAGTATCGTGGCAGTTCTCCACACAAAAGTTTTGACAAAAACAGGTCATGTCACACAAAAGCCATGAAACCTCCCTTGTCCCATTATACAACTGTGCTGCCATTTCAAGTTTCAGCCTCAGTTCGAAGGGCTCAGCTGTGAACACCCAGTGCTTGTCTTACCCTATAGAAGACAGCTATCACTCACATGCTGTGTATTTGGGTGCATTAAGGAGTTTTACCCCTTTCCTGGCAATACCATGCAACACTGGTACTAAAAGGGAATTGACCTAGTTGTAAAATACTGCAGCGTGACATGAGCATTAACTGTCCAGACAGCCATTTCAATCCTCTCCACCAGATCTGAAGACTCAATATTTAAATTCAGATTCATGCACACTGCAGAATCATCAAAGGACTTGGCACGGTTTGGCTCAGTAGCTCATCTCTGCTTAAAGAAAAGCCAAATATTGCTCTGACAAGACTGTGGTCCAGTAGGGTGTTTATAGTGTACCACACATATCTGCTGTCAGGTGGCACATTAGTATCAATTAAACAAATGAAACATAATACAAGTCTGTTCTCTCCCCCAAAATGTTATCCTGTTACCTCTTTGAACTGTGAGTTTAAGTTTACCATGCTTGTTTTCTATTAATTTTCTCTTTAAATCAGTCAGTGTCTCTTGCCTGCTCCTTACAAGTCTTCTTTTTACACTTCTTTGATGACCGTAGGCCCCCTGAACTGGGAAAAACCACAGCAGAACATTTGCTTCAGGAGGAGGGACAGCAAAAGCCAGAGATGTTTGAGAACCCGCTATATGGTTCTATGGGCTCTAAGGGCAAAGCTGCACCAAAGAAAGAGCAGGACTACCCCAAGGTATCACGCAAAGAGCAGCCACCACTGCCCGATCAGAGCTGCCATCTCCCAAAGTCACAGGAGCCTGACAGTAGCAAGACCTCTGGCAAACAACCATCACCACCTTTCCTGGTCCCCACACAGCTATTTCGGTCCTACACCTGCTCCAGCCAGTCTGAAGAAAAGAATACAGGTGAAAAGACTCAGGGCAAACTGAAGACTACAACATCATTAGAAAATGCAGCACCGCTCAAAAAACTGGTCAAGCCACTGAGGTCTGAAGTCAGCCCAAGCATCCAGGGACAGCACAACAAGCCACCCCTTCCCTCAAAGAGCCGGGCAGTACTGGACATGCAGAACTCCAAGGGCCGAGACTATCGGGATAGTTCAGAGCTGCCACACTCTGGGAAGCATCGGACAGAAGAGGGACCAGTTGGCAGGACAGCTACACCGGTGTGTCACCCATAGGAATAAGGCATGGTGGAAATTTTAATAGCTTGTGGTGTCACAGCAGAATACTGCTAGAGTATTACTGGCATACTCACTGTGCCTCTGCTGTGTTTCCTAACCAAGCTCAGAGCACTGTCAAACAGGGATAGAGCTTGGAATGCAAAGGATGCAAGGGAGTGCCGTAAAGTAATATTGCTGCAGAAGGTGTCATGTTGTGAAACCATGGCCTTAGTTTTGCATGGAACTTTTAACTTCTGGAGTGCTTAAGCTCAATGTCCAGAAGAAGAATGTAAATAGTCAGCTACTTCATTACTGCTTCCTTGGTGCATACTGCATGGTTACTGAGAACGTCCAGATTTGGCCTAACACCCCCAATCTACGCTAGTGGCTAATAGATTGCCTTTACTGTTATAAAAAACAAACAAACAAACAAACCACACCAAAAAAACAAAACCAAACAAAAAGAGTATTTAAAGTAATTATCTATGGGAATCACCAATTTAGAACAGTGGTGTCCAGAACCATTACTGAACCCTCTATAGAAATAATCACAGATGCTTTACTGGGCTGGTTGGGTTTTTGTTGATTCATGTTTGGTGGGGAGGGGAGGGCTTTTGTTTGTTTGAGCTTTGTTTGCTTGCTTGTTTTTCACAGATCATCATGAGTTGGATGAGAAGGAATAGAGGAGGCCTTAGTGAATGGGTTTGGAAGAAAAAAGTGGGTCCACCTGAGCAAGCTGTAGGGTTGGGTTATTTTCCTTCTCCATTAAAAGTTTTAGAATTGACAATAGACAAGCTGATGTCTTTTCTTGTCTCTACAGTGAAAACAATACAGCAGGATGGCATCCTAAGAGGAATTCTGATGGAAAGAAAGATGGAGGTGACCTCTTTGTTCACACCAGTGTTCTCTGGTCTCTGTGATTGTTCAAAAAAGACTGGGGAGGCTCTGTCTCTACAATTATGAAAATGTTCCAGCTGCGAATTTTATCTTATGTTGCTCAGAATAAGAGGAGCCAGAATCACAATACCAAATGCAAGTTAGCCTTTTCTAGTGTCACTTTGGTACTTCCAGTAAGAGGCAAGTGGTTAAGCACATGCATTAGTAAATGCTTTGAAAAAGAAGGTACGGTATAGGACCAGGAGATGGAAGGGGTGTATTTAAACAACGCCTTTTCTATTACACCAAAATTGTTATTTTGTGTTGTGGAATTGCTATTAAAGAGTGTTACGGAAAAGAAACAATTTTGAAAGCGGTACAGCTCCAAAAGCATATCCTATCCATGGAGCAGGGAGGTAAGGGAGGGTGGGGAAAGAGTCTGAATAGCATGATGAATGTCACAAACTGCCAGGGAGCTGCCTTTCCCACTAGTGTAAGCTCCCGGCTTGCACACGTGTTATTCATGCAGAATGAGGGCCGGCCCTTGGCACTGTAGCTCTTTTTTTTTTTTTTTTTTTTTT
>VWYK01039879.1:5687-17774 GCA_013399775.1 Semnornis frantzii | reverse complement strand
TTTTTTTATTTTTTATTTATTTCCAAGCAGGTAGTGCTTTTGTACCCCTAACAAACAAAGGGAAATAACAGAACTGCTCTGCAGGAATGAGAGAATATGCAGGGTCCCCAGGCAGCCCAGGAGTATAGCTACATGAAGGGATGGACAAGCAATCATTCCAGCCTCTTACAGCAAGCACTCTGCTTTTGAAGGACACTGGATGGCTGGTTTTGTATAATTCTTAACAGATTAATGCTGACCTTACTGTACACTTCTGTTAATTGACCAAGAATGACTAATGTTAAGATATTTGTAATTGTTGTTCTATTCATGTTAAGAATTAATGCCATGGTTACAATTAGGCTATGCCTGTTCGTGACCTGATTTTTGCTATTGTTCCCATGTTGATTATTTTGAAATAATAAAATTGTCATCTTTCTGACCACTCTTTATTGAAAATTCAGAACTGCCATATGATTCACCTTTAGTTGAGTGTTATACCAGCTCACTCAGTGATAGTAGCCCTTGCCTAGAAGTACCAAAGCCACTGAGGAGTGCAGGGAAGATACCACAATGCCACTGCACTACTGCACCTCAGGATACATTTGTCTGTGTGCATAGATTCTCTGTGGCTACATCTGGGTTAAAAATTCTAGTTCCTGTGCAGTAATTTTACTGGAGGAGAAAAGGCCAAGCGAAGGCTTGTAACAATGTGTGGAAGAGGCCACTCTGTAAGGGAGAAATCTTAAAAGAGAGTTTTTTCTGCCGTGCCTGTTGAGGTTTCAAGGCATCATTACTAAAACACCTGGCTCTCTAAGCTACACGTCAGGAAGACAAGCATGAGTTTACATGCCTCTTGATTTATTCAACAGAATCCTCTGTGTATAATCCCCATAATTTAATAGCTGTGGCATTTCCCTGGCCCTGGGCAGCATTTCACTTTTCTATTCCAGATTCCAGAAGAACTCCTATAGTCACAGAGTGAAAGTTTTCCCGGAGCAGGTGAGCTTTCTGTCCAATCTGGAGGATCAGTCCCTACTAATTCTGTGATGTGTTCAGGCATGCTCACAGACAGAAATGTGACAGGCTTTCTCCAAAAGGTTTTAACTTCTCAATTATGAGACAGGACCAGGTTTTCTGTGTTGCTAGTTATTGACTCCCCAAACTATAGAAAAGAAAGCATATTCCCCAAAGTTTGCAAAATAACTTGATAAAAAGTAAGTACATTCTTGCACAAAAATATTCTCCTAATAGGGAATATTGCTTAAATTTGGCCCAGATTTATAGATATGAAAGAACTTGAGAACATGGGATTTACTAAGGTGTATTGTAACATCCAGGTACTTGATCTGGCCTGTCCTTTAGAAAGGCATATTGCTGGGAGAGAAGAGAAGCTCTCTATCAGGCCACGTCTCCAGAAGACATTACTATTTCTATGCTAAAAGTGCCTTCTTCAGATCAAGAGCTGGATATGGATTATAATTTTTTACCTTAAAGAGAGTCTTTCTGCAAGTAAAAATATTCAAATAGACTCTCTGTAAAGAGCTTTCTGAGGCCTCTGCAGAAGAAGTTCTCAGGTGAACAGCCTAAGCAAAGTATGGTAGAGATGAGCTGGTCTGAGACAGTAGTGGGACACTCTGCTATACTTGCCTTTATAGGAAGATCAGCTGTATCTTGAGAAGGCAGCATTGATAACACCAGCTGTGGGAGTTTGTCAGACATGAACATTAGGAAACTAAATTTTACAAATAAATCTTGCACTAATGTTTTAGGGTTTTGGTTTGGTTTGTTTGTTTGTTTTTAGTTGTGTTTTTTTCCCCACTTTCTATCAAAAAGCTTTTAAGATGATCTCTACTGGTTTTATTGCCTGTGTCCCGAACCAGATGAACCCAGGGCTGAACACAAGATGCTTCTTTCTCACGTCCCTGGGCCCATGACTCTCTCTTGCCAACCCAAACACATTTTTCTGCAGTCTGTGTTACTGCCCAGTTAAGTGAGTACAGGCAGTACATGCAGAAGATCTTAACTGAAGGATATGAACTGTCCATAAAGTGACTGATTTTCCCAGTTGTAGTACCAATCTGTAACCTTCTGTCATCCTTTAAATTCTTAAAATACCTGCGATCCTAGTGTAGTTATTTCCATGGAGACCCAGCTGTATGCTTCCAACTACAGGATATAATGTTATAGAACAGAGTAGCTTTTAAAAGCTCTGTTTCTTGCCAGCGCTTGATTCATCTAACACAAGCTTACCTGTCCTCACAACTGTAAAACTACCATAGGGTGCAGTTAAAAGCTTTTTTGTGAAATGTTGTAGTGGACTATGTATTTCCTTTCAGGTAAAGGCAGGGTCTTACAGAAGATGTGTCAAGGAGGAGGGAAAATAGAAGTAAAAAGCCAACTGAAGATGATTTAATTGCTCCAAAATAGTAAGAGGATAAATTTGATATTGTTAGAAATGATGTTGCTTAGACCCTCTAGTCAGGGGAAAAGCTCTCTCTATACACTTAAACCAAACCTTTTAGTCACTATCCTTCCATTTGTTTTTAAAATCACAGAATTGTAGAATCGTCAAGATTGAAAAAGACCCTTAAGATCATCAGGTCCAGCCATTAACTTTACCAAGTTCACCACTAAACCACACCTCAAAGAACCACATCCAAATGACCTTTAAACGCATTCAGGCATGGTGACTCAATCACCTGGCTGGGCAGTCTGTTCCAATGCCTGACTAATTTCTCACTGAATTTTTTAAAACTGATGTCCAGCCTAAACCTACCCTGGTGCAGCTTGTGGTGGTTCCCTCTTGTTCTTTTACTAGTTACCTGTAAGAAGAGACCAGCACCTATCTCTCTATGTTGTCCTTTCAGGTAGTTGTAGAGGGTGATAAAGTCTCCCCATCTCTTCCTCAAACTAAACAGTCCCACTTCTCTCAGCTGCTCTTCTTAGGATTCATTCTCTAGGCCACTCACCAACTTAGTTGCTCTCCTTCGAACCCGCTACACTGCCTCAATGTTTTTCTGGTACTGAAGTGCCCAAAACTAAGCACAGTACTCAAGACATGGCCTCACCACTGCACGGGGACAATCTCTTCCCTACTCCTGCCGGTTGCACTATTGCTGGTACAAGCCAGAATGCCGTTGGCTTTCTTTGCCACCTAGGCAGGTTGCTGGCTTCAGGTTCTTGTCAGTTAGAGCCTCTAGGTCCCTTTCTGCCAGACAACTTCTCAGCCACACTTCCCCAGACCTGCAGTGTTGCACGGGGTTGTTGTGCAAATGAAAGTCTTTCTGAAATCACTACCGAGTTTTTGTTATCACTGTGACAGCACACTTAAATAGTCCATACTGTGATCGAAGGGATCTATTGTCTAAAATTTAATTGATCCAGATCCTGATTTTTACAATTTCAAGGCTCAGATATTTGTGTATGAGTAAACTGTGGAAGTCAGGACTAGCTCACTGACTGAGGGCAATTCTCAGATATCTCCTAAACCAATGGTCCCAAACAGCAAGACTGGCTGGAAATTACAAAATCCAAATAATTATTTTTTTCAAATTTCCCTAATCTCTCCCTGAGAGAAATCCACACTTTCCCCGTTAGGACATTTGCTACAGAGACTCTATTTCTACCTTTATTTGTTGTCTCCCTTGACTATGACACAAATCAGAGATGCAGCAAGTGAAATGTGCATTAGGGAAGTTTAGGCAATGGTGAAGGCCTCTCTTGATCTGCAGTAACAACCAACAGTTTGGTGCCATCATGTATGTCATTTGCATGATGCTTTTTTCCTTGAGGCTGAAGTATTTAATGGAACCAATGACCTTCCCTATTTTCCATGCACAGCTGAAGCAAAAGCTGAGTACAGTAGGAACTGTGTCTCACACAGCTGCTCACTTCTGCACCTCAGAGATGCTGAAGTCACCAGCGTATTCCTGCAAGCACCTATGAAAGGGGCTGGCTCATTATGCAAGTGCTACAGAATCCAAATAGTCATTTCAATGTGCCAAATCCCTTGAGTGTATAAAAGGTGTTCCGCTGTAAAAGTGCAAGATGTTCTTTCTATAGATAAGCAAACATTGGGTTTATATTCACATGAATACAAAAAAGATCTCCTTTCTAATTCCACAGTATGTGCACAAAGTTGTTTCAAACATGGCTTCTAATAAGCAGTGTTTTAGGATTGTATTTCTGTATTTCTAAATTTCTAAATTTCTAAAATTCTAAATCTACTAAAATTTCTGTAGTGTCTTAGAAATTTATTCACTGTTGAATCCCAGGTTGACAGAAAAGAGATTTCCATTTACTTATGGTAATTTTCTATATTTTTTTCAGATGTATAATGAAATAATTATTCATCCCACTATGCATCACCTAACTCCCCTGAACTTACGTTCTTGGTTCATTAGTACAACGTACCTCACCGGAGGTGCAGTTTTTACTTTCCCACTGCAGAATGACCTTTGTTAATCCCGTGATTTGTGAAAAGTCTTAAATTCTTATTCCTCAATTAGGCTGTGGAACAAATTGGCAGATTTTAATGACAGTAGTAGCAGGAAGGTGCTTCAAGTGGAGAAAGAAGCGACTTTCAGCTTGAATGAGCTATTTTATCACATGGGTTCTTGTAAGTCTTGTTGATATAAAAGGAGAGCAAGATGACAGATAATGACATGGAGCAGGCATGTGCTATTGGAAAGACTGCCAGAAGCTTAAGGTGAATTTAAGAAGAAAGAGGATTTTTGGAGAGGGAAAAGCACTTCTAGCAGGTATTGTAAAAAAACTCAGGATGTCCTGCACACTATGTAATCATAGGTTACAAAAAAGTAGACATCTTTAATATAGTGGGATTTTTCCAAGGTTCAGATTTGTCAGATGACAAATAATCAAAATCCTTCCCTTGAAACAGTCTCACAGTTATCATAAACAGTGAAACATACATAGTGTTTCCAGTAATCCATCTAATGTTTGAGGACACACCTTTTTTTTTTTTTTTTCCCCCCCCTTTCTTGCCATTTCTACTTACACTGATTCTTTTTCTTGTCCCACTGGAATAGGAAACAATTATTTTCTCTCCCAATATTAGTGAGAAAAGCCTATTGCCAAAGATGAGCTGAGAGACTTTTGCTGGAGAGGCTGAAAGAAAGCAGGTAGTTCGCAATTCAAAGGTAGTAAGAGACTTTCAGGCTGATTATATATTAAGGCCAATGTAAAAGCCTCAGGAGAGGAGTAACTGAGTTTTATCCCTCTATTTCTGTATTTTTGTCTTCTTCTTTTCTATTAATGCTTCATGTTTGGTTTCCCCTTTTTCTGCAGAGGATTAAGATGATTCGAAGGGATGAATTTCTCTCAGCACTGTCCTTTAATAATTCTTTACCTGTAGAATTAGGACTTAAGATCACAGTTACAAATTATTTGTTTTTAAACATGTAATTTGATTTTATGGTGCCTAAGCAGAAAAAAAAAGGTAGGCTGTGTGCTTACACTTGGTCAGATTAGTTTTGTAAAGAACATCTATAACCTTGTGTGTGTACTTGACAAGACAGAGCTGTACAAGAACTATTATTGACTCAGCCAGCAGTGTGCTCTCCCCCAATGTAATAATCTACCGAATCATCTATTTTAGTCTGTTACAATTTAATAATTGCATCTTCATTTATTTACCCAAAAGAAAAAGCTGTTTAGGTAGTCCAAGACAAAAATCTTTATGAATCCTGCCCAGTTTCAAATGAAATTACAGTAATACATTTAGCTAACACATAACTGTTAGTTAAGCAGTTAAAAGTAAAGCAATGAAGGAAGCTGTTACGGATTTTTACATTTGCCAGAGAACGTGTGGTTTCTTCATGATGCTGGACAGGATGTGCTAGCGCATTGAAGGCTGATGTTGTAGTTCATGTTATGTTCCACATAACTTTTCAAAGTAAACCTACCCAAAACCTCCAAACCGCACTTTGTTTCACCATCACCCTACTTGAACAGCTGCATAACTCAGTAAAGCTTCATAACTGTTGTCCTGTAAGGACCACAAAGACCACATAGCAAATAGTATTGCAAACCTCTCAATTTTGAGAGAAAACTGTAGAGTTTTTTAGTGACTATTTAATGTTTACTCAGAGTAATAATCTTGCTCTAAAAATAAATGGCAAAGGCATGAACATTAGGAAGAATCATGGCTTGTAAGCCACGACATGTCTTCCTTCAGTGCCACACATGCACCAGTCATTCAGTTCTCCAAGGCTCCATCAAAGTGTCACGTATTTCTTGGCTCTGCTAAACGACTTAATAGCAAAAGCTTTTGTTATTCTTTTAGAGATACTGTTTACGTGTATTGTGAGTCATGCTTTCTGAAACAGTGTGTTTTCACATCCTCTTGTAACAATTTTAAGTATCAAGAGATCCTAGTGAACCCACAGCACTCTCCGCACAGTGATGATTGGAAAAGATAAATTATGCTAATAATATCAACTTCTTTGACTCTCCTCAAATTCCTGGATTCATCTCATCAGTCACCCAAGTGAAGAAGGGAAGCTGGGCAGGCTTCAAAGAGCAAACCAAGGCTTTTTCCTGATGGATGACCTTTGTTAGGGCCATGTTTTTGCAGCACCAGAATGCACCTCCTTCCTTTCAGATCAGCTCATAGGGACCGATTGTACAATGCCTAAACCCGTGCTCCTGGCCCCGCCATGGGTGGAGAGAAGCCTGAGGGAACTAGGGGCGTTTAGTTTGGAGAAAATGAGCCTGAGGGGAGACCTTCTCACTCTCGGTAACTCCTTGGAAGGAGGTTGGAGCCAGGCGGGGATTGGTCTCTTCTCCATAGCTACAAGAGCTAGGACAACAGGAAACGGGCCTCATGTTGCGCCAGGGGAGGGCTTTTTCACTCAAATAGTTCTCAAAGACTGGAGAAGGCTGCCCGAGAAGGTGGTTGAATCCCTATCAAGGTGTTAAAAGGAGGCAGAGATGTGGTGCTGAGGACCGTGTTTTAGAACTCAGACTTGGCAGTGACAGGTGCTGGTTGGAATCGATGGTCTAAAAGGTCTTTTCCAACCGAGACGATTTTGTGACAGCGGGGAGGGGTCTGGTTTCTCTGCAGAGCAGGCACTACCGGCCGCCAGGAAGGAGCGGGGCAACCTCAAGTACCGCTGGAATGAGGAGACTCCCTTCCCTAACTGTGGCTGCCGGTACTTATTTCGGCCGGCATGGCGATGCTGTACTTTCAGCAGGTGCAATTCGGGCTTAGTGCAACATCCCCGCCCCCACAGGGCACCACCGCCGCCCGATAGCAACTGCCGCCCCGGCAGGGCGACAGGAGGCATGCGCATGCGCTTCTAGAGGGGTGGATAGAGCCCTACTACAATGGCGGTGCGGTTCGGATGACAGACTTCGCCTCTCTCAAGATGGCGAACCGCTCATACGCGTTTCCGGGAAGGGGCACAAAATGGCGCGGCGCGAAGCCCTCACTCTTCTGAAGGGTGTCCTCCCGCCTGCTCGGCGGGCGGTGGGGACCGACCATACGGCTTTCAGCGCGGCTCCACTGAGGGGGCTGCCTGGCGTGGGAGAAAGTGTGTTGGAGTTCGTGGAACCGGGGGTAGGGGGGCGGGGACAGGCAGTGGCCGGACAGCTACTGTCGCTGTTGAGGTGCGCCGCGGAGAGTGAGGGCCCCTGACAGAGCGCGGCCGCAGCGCCATGGCGAGCGTGGGGCGTGGGCTGCGGGTCTCGCCGGGCGAGTCCTGGCTCTGAGAGGGTGCTCCTCGCCGCCGCTCGCGGGCCGGGCATTGGCTTCCCGCCGTCTCGCGGCAGTGCTGCCCACCTGCACCTCCCGTCGGCTGCCCTTCGCGGGCCGCGGCCTGGGCAGCCCTCGCCCCCGCTGCCCCTTCCAACTGCGCCGCGGAGATGGCGTTGGGGCTACGCGCTGCTGGTTTCCCCCCGTGGAAGCGGCACATCGCGGCGGAGTTGCGGCGGCGGGATCGGCTGCAGCGGCAGGCCTTCGAGGAGATCATCGGACAGTGTAAGATCATCGCCTCCAGCGGCATCGAGGCCGACGGGAGGTTTTCTTTACCACCCTCCTCGGAAAGTGGGAGAAGTGCAGTAGTAAAGGCCCCTTGAGGCCTCGCGTGATATTCTGAAGATTGGTTGGAAGATGGGTATTAGGAAGAAGTTCTTCACAGAGAGAGTGATTTGGCGTTGGAAGAGGCTGCCCAGAGAGGTGGTGGAGTTGCCGTCCCTGGAGGTGTTCAAGAAAAGACTGGATGAGGCACTTAGTACCATGGTCTAGTTGGTTGAATAGGGCTGGGTGATTGGTTGGACTGGATGATCTTGCAGATCTCTTCCAACCTGATCAATTCTGTGATTCTGTTTGTTAGAACTGAGAGGAGTTGGGGTTTGTACATTATTGAGAAATTTAAGCTAATTGTTTCTTTTGATTACCTGCCAGGATAAACAGAATTTGTTGAGGACGCTAATTGAATGTCTGTAGCTTGCCTGCACAATTCCCGCTCAGATTGTGGAATTGAGAACAATAGTGGTATTGTTCATGTACTTGGTCTTCTGCAAAATTTAGAACTATTGAGGAGCCAGCACTTTCTAGCCAGTGCTTACTTACCCGTGCTTCTCCAGCCTCAGCTGTGACAGGAGCAAATGGAAGGCGTGGGCATGAGGAGCTGGGATG
This sequence comes from Semnornis frantzii, assembly GCA_013399775.1. Classification (NCBI taxonomy): domain Eukaryota; kingdom Metazoa; phylum Chordata; class Aves; order Piciformes; family Ramphastidae; genus Semnornis; species Semnornis frantzii. The sequence continues at coordinate 9,133 of VWYK01039879.1, read as the reverse complement.
TCACCTAATGTTGCTGCTGGCTCACAGTGAGGTGCTTTATGCTATGGGGGGAAAAGACAAATCTCGGCAGTGTTGGATGTGACTAGTTCTGTGACAATTTTTCCATGTTGCTATTGTTCAAGTGGCCATGAAGAACCAGAACTCCTCCTGTAAGAGCAGATAGCAATACCCTTGAGCAGTCTCTATCAAATTGCTGTAATACAAGTCCCATGTAGCATCTGGATTAATGAGGAAGTCTTGGGAACTGTACTGCCTTAGCTTGCTGACATCAGAGAGGAGTGCACATTGTTGTGGTGGAGGCTTACATAATGTTTGACTGTGCCTGAATAATCGAAGATACTAGACCGTAGATGGTAGAAGAAGAGGGTGGGAATCTGGTTTTGCTTTTTCGTAATCTTCTTAATTGCATTTTTTGCCTTTTCAGATAACAAACTACTAGAGAAATCAGACCTTCATGCAGTGCTGGCTGATAAACTTCAAGCAGAAAAATATGAGATGCAGAGCAGACATGAAATGAGGTATTTAAAATTCCTTTTCTGTCAGTCAGCTGTCTGTCATGCAGTGTGCCCTAAACTGTTGTTTGATGCATTACTCAGACAACTATTAGGTTACTACAGTAGCCTAATAATAAGACAAACTGGAAAACGTGTTGAATTAAAAATAATTTATATATAAGGTTACAGTTTCGATACATTTGCAGCATACGATGCAGAAAGTTTTGCAGAGATACTAATTTGTTACAAGTTCTGGGTGTGGAGGCGAAGCTTCTCCCTCTGGTTTGTGCTTTGTAATGCTTACAAAGTTTGCCTGGTGTTAGCTCCTAATAGTTATGATAGGAGTCTTGAAATTATTTACTCTTATGAGCATTGCAATTCAGGGAGAAATTGACATCTTAATTTCTTTTGATCTCTGTTATCACTTAGAAGAGGAAAATGGCAAAAGTCATGATTCAGTGTCCCAAATAAGCACCACATGCTAAAATGAATGTGTCTTCTGCCTGCTTTTAACAGGATTTTTTTCTGGAAACTTCCTTTCAAACCAGAGAATAGCACTTGAATTTTGCAGGCAGGGATTCATTCTGCTTTTTCTGTTGGCACTTGAATCCACAGCAAACGAATATGCAGTGTGTCCATTGTCTGGACAGTGAATCCCAGCAGGTAAAGGCTATTGGGTTCTGCTCTTCGTGTAACTGAAGAAAAGTCAGGGCTAAATAGCTCAGAGTTTTCCTACTTCTGTAGGAACTGCTTCCTAGTTCATTTGTTGAAGCTCTTTTTGTGAAACTATGTGTATGTCTATTTAAGATACAAAACATAAATATAGTCAAACCTATTGTGTGCTATTACTGGTAAGGAAGAAAACTGATTTTGCAGGCAAAATGTCAGTCTGGCCAGCAGGATGGAGTTAACATCCACGTGAAAGACTTCAAATGCTTTTTGATGCCTGCAGTTGTCTCAAACCACCTTTAGTTTATGGCAGTTTCATTCTAGTTGAGATCTGCCCTTAAGAGGTGAAGCTGGAATAGATGAGAATGAGAAGAAATGCACAGAAATAGCACCTTCAGAGTAAATAATAAGCTGAGCTTTGATAAAATCCTCAGTATTTGGTAGTTTTCCAACACAGAATTAATTCTCTTATCCTAGATAGCTGAAGGAAAATTCTTGTTATTACGTTAAGGCCAAGGAAGATTATCTAGCTCTAGCTATAGATATATATGCATGGCCAGAGTTACAGCATGTGTTGCATGTTATCACAGGGCTTGGCTGTGTTTGGACAGAGTTTTTTCTTTAAATGGAATGTCTTCTAGAACATCATTAGTTCGAAGAGGTGTTGTTTGTTTCTGAGAGAAGCATTAAGTTGCAGTTCTCACTGTGAGACCTTTCAGCTTCCGAATGCATAATCTGTTTCCCACTGGGACATTCTAGCACAGAATGACTATGGAAGCAGATGCCTGCAATTACCCTGTTCTGTCTGTCTGGTATAATAGTGACAAAGGTTGTAATTTAAAATATAGCTGTGAACTTGCTGGAAGTCTGTGATTATGTGTATGTGTCTATATGCTTTTAAAAAAAGACTTCTGTTCTGGTCTCTGTGCTTTCAAAGACATGAATGGTAATTGTTACAGTTGTAGTTGTTTGGGAGGTGAAATGTGTTCTTCTGGTGTATGGAAAAGACAATTAACATAGGGCAACAAAGAAGTGGCTGGGACTATAATCCCAAAGGCCTGGGAATATACTCTTGGTTCCCTGGCTTTTGATTTCTCTGCCCTGTATTCTGCTCTTTACAGGTAGCTAACATCTTCAAGGTCCACCATCACACTCCAAAACAATTTTGGAGTGGCAAAATATTTGTAATTCTTCCAGAATTTGGAGAACGCACTTTTAAGACATGATTGCCTTCATGCGGAGTTAAGTGAAGGCTAAGTCATCTTTCATTTGAATTTGAACTCTATTTTAGAAATGTACAAAAAGACAAATAGAGTCCTCAGTAAATCTACTGTATTTTGGTTGGCAAGTGTGTTGTGGGGAAGATAGCTGTGGTTTAGTGTCTGGTGTAGTAGAGAAAATCCAAAGGAGGAATGTCAAAGGCACAGAATCAGTTGGATTGTACTTCGACATCTCCTTTCTCTTAAACTCCAGTCCAGGACATGATGGAACATGGAATGATGCTCAGTTGCAGGAGCTGGCACAATTGAAGATAAAGCATCAAGAGGAGCTGACAGAACTGCATAAGAAACGTGGTGAGGTTAGAAAGTCCTCTTATCATGTTCTGTGTGTGACCTTTTGTGAACATAGAATCATAGAATGGTAAGGTTGGAAGGGACCTCAAAGATCATTCTGGTTCCAACCCTCTGCCATAGGCAGGGACACCTCCCACTAGTACAGGTCACTCAAGGCTTCGTCCCACCTGGCCTTGAACACTTCCAGGGAGGGAGCAGCCACAACCTCCGTGGGCAACCTGTGCCAGTGCCTCACCACCCTCACTGGAAAGAACTTCTGCCTAACATCTGGTCTAAATCTCCCCTCTTTGAATTTTAACCCATTGCCCCTCATCCTGTCATTGTGAGACCTTGTAAATAATCCTTCCCCAGCCTTTCTGTAGGCCCCCTTCAGATCCTGGAAGGCTACTCTAAGGTCCCCTCGAAGCCTTCTCTTCTCCAGGCTGAAGAGCCCCAACTCTCTCAGCCTGTTCTCATGGGAGAGCTGCTGCAGCCCTCTGAGCATCTTCGTGGCCCTCCTCTGGACCCGCTTCAATAGTTCCATGTCCTTCCTGTGCTGGGGGCTCCAGAACTGCACACAGTACTCCAGATGGGGTCTGATGAGAGCAGAGTAACGGGGAAGAATAACCTCCCTTGCCCTGCTGGCCACGCTGCTCCTGTTGCAGCCCAGAACTTGGTTGCTGTCTGGGCTGCCTGCGCACACTGCAGGCTCATGTTGAGCTTTTCATCA
>VWYK01039868.1:0-10027 GCA_013399775.1 Semnornis frantzii | reverse complement strand
ATAAAATCATAGAATCATAGATCTTTTGTATGGGTTCCTTTACTTTTGCCTGGAAGTCCTACGATTTATCTCTGCTGCAGTAGGCTTCTCCCCCTTCTACTTAGCCTTAATTATACCGCATCTGGATCTTGGGTACAATTCTGCACTCCTTAGCCTGAGAGACACAGGGAACTACTGGAGAGAATTCAATGGAGGGCTAAGAGGACAATTAAGGGAATGGAACATCTCTCTTAAAAGGAAAGGCTGAGAGCTCTGGAGAAGAGAAGGCTGAGAGGTAAGCTTATCAATGTCTACAACCATCTGAAGGGTGGCTGTCAGGAGGATGGACCCAGTTTCTTTTCAGGGATCTCAGTGGTGGGATGAGAGACTGTAAACTCAGTCATAGGNGAGGGCTAAGAGGACAATTAAGGGAATGGAACATCTCTCTTAAAAGGAAAGGCTGAGAGCTCTGGAGAAGAGAAGGCTGAGAGGTAAGCTTATCAATGTCTACAACCATCTGAAGGGTGGCTGTCAGGAGGATGGACCCAGTTTCTTTTCAGGGATCTCAGTGGTGGGATGAGAGACTGTAAACTCAGTCATAGGAAATTCTATCTCAACATGAGAAAGAATTTTTTTACTCTGAGAGTGACAGAGAAACAGGTTGCCCAGAGAGGTTTTGGAGTGTCCTCTAGACATTTTCAAAGTCCACCTGGATGCATTCTTATGTGACCTGCCCTAAGTGGCTCTGCTTTGCAGAGAGGTTGGATTAGGTGATGTCTGGAGGTCCCTTACAACTCCTAGCATTTTATAGTTCTACAATCCTGTGTTTATCAATAAATAGATTAAATGTAATAAGAGAGTGAGACAAAAAGAGCACTGACTGCATGCTAACCGCTGCAGGACATTTCCTCTTTAGCGAACACTTAGAGAAAGGCAGGTGCAAGAGCTGGTGCAACCTCAAACCTCTACCACAGCTAACAGGCTCCTGCTGAACTGACATCAATGAACTGCTCATCACAGATTTCTCTGAGGTACAGTAAAGCCAGGAGCTTTTTGGTTTAGAAAGAGAAAATATCTCAGCTCTGGACTCTGTGTGTCTTCTCAGGGGATTCATGAATAGTTACAATGCATCATACTCACTACTGAGAAGTATGGTCAAGGATGCTCTGGTTTAAGCTTAAAACTGATGTCACAGAAAGAGGTATCTTTTTTTGATGTCAGGGGAAACTTGCACTCATGTAAGCTACAGAATGCAGCCTGCTTGTTTGCTGTGTACAGTAAATTACTTTGGTTGTTCCTTTTGTGGTTTGCATTCTGCAAAGGACCATCTGGCATCAAGGAGGAACATCTAATGAGAATGAGAAATGCCTGCCCAAAGACTGGTAACTTTCTGTAACTTCAATGTGTGCTTTGAACATTCTTCAGCTAGAGTGTGTGAGAGACTTTGATTTCTCCTTTTAATAATGACTATTAAGGTAGCATGTCCCATGCCAGCATTTAGCACTTGTAATAATTGAATTGATTTTCATTTACACTTAGCAATAAAAAAAGAGAAGTGGAGCATATATGACACATGACAATGTTATCTTTTGCTTTGATACCTAGATCTGGTGACTGTGGGTTGCAGTTAATCATCCTAATCATTCAGTAGAGGCAGAAGGCAGGTAGGGCTTGTCAGATTCTGTTAAGTGAGCTCTGCTGACATATCCAAAATCAACAAGCTCCTTTCAGAGGAAGTAGGAGGAAAGCTATTTTCAACATTTTTTTCTGTCGTATAGCAGGTAAGAGACAAACATGAAGAACACTTCCAACCCATCTGTTTGACTTGGCATTCAAAATCCTTTTCAGAATAAGGTCTGAGTGACTTGATCCATTTTTTAATTTGGTGTTAAGTATTGTCTCTTAAAGGAGCATTTTGTATAGTTAGATCAAATCACCCTACTTACAGTGAGGATGGTGAGAAACTGGAACAGGTTGCCCAGGGAGGTTGTAGCTGCTCTCTCCCTGGAGATGTTCAAGGCCAGTTTGGACAAGGCCTTGAGTGACCTGTACTAGTGGGAGGTGTCCCTGCCTATGTCAGGGGATTGGAACTAGATGGTCTTTGAAGTTCCTACCAACCTTACCATTCTATGATTCTACCTTTTTTCCCCCTATCTTTACCTAGCCATTCAACTATTTTGTGCTTACTTGCAGATTCACAGGGCCAGTACTTTCCAAAACTGAGTTGTGGAAAAAGATCTGAGGCTTTTGGAGGAGTTTTTACTATGTAAAAGCAGGGGGAACTAGCAATGGCTATCAATGCATATAAAAGGAAATACTTTTTCTGTCAAGATACAGATGCACAACCTCTGTCAATTTAATGCAGCTGGTTGATCATTCTTGTTACAGATTGGAGGCAATGAGCCTGGATGATACATGGGACCTCCTGGGAAAGGAAGCCAACATGCCAATATTGTACCTCCACCGGTCAGCTGAGCATTGACAATGTAGTCTTGGATGATCAGAAGCAACTTCTTGACTTCTTTCCAACCCTGGAGAAGTAGTAGCTGTTAACAGAACCTCTCTGTAAAGGCACTTCAATGTCACTGATTTTAATGAGAGCATATTCTTACAATGTAGACACCTGGATCTGTTTACAGGAAAGAAAAAGAAGAAAGGAAAGTGGAGAAAAGGAGATAATGACCAAACCAGAAATATTCTGAAGCTCAATATAAAACTTGCAGGGACAGGTTTTGGGTAGAGAACTCTTATTTGTAATAATGGATCATGTACTCGTAGCTCCAAGTTAGCACAGATTGAACAGCTGTCACTCAGTGTAAATACTGGAGGAAGGAATGATCCTGAAACAGACTGAGCTTGAAGGAAAGATAGAATAATTAATTATTGCTCAGTTTAGAATCAAGGGGAAACGTTGGGTTTTAGCTCAGGAGGATGTGCTGAGGGAGCGTGAATGAGAGGGCTAAAGCAAGTTTAAGCACTGATTCCAAGGTGAGCAGCAACCTGGGCAGGATAATAGACCCAACACACAAGTCTGCAGATTGTTATGTTTTGGGGCTTCCGAAATTGTAGAAGGAGAATTTCAAGGGTTGTTTGGTCTGTCCTGGCCATTCAGGACTACCTGGCCAAGTGTTAGAGTTTGAAATGGGGGCCAGTGGAAGTAATAAGGTCCCCTCTAGATCTACTCAATAAATCAATATCTAGTTGTAGGTAGCTGTAGAGGATTACTGTACAAGATCCTGAGAAAATACACTAGAAAAATATACCTTTGTAAATCTGAATTAAAGTGCATGCTTAAATTGGTATATATTTAATGATGATCCTTGCTTGTGCTAACTCTTGTAAGCACTTCAAATTGTAGTGTTTCTCCTACAATTGGAAGTGGATGTTAACTAACAGGAAAACCCAGTTAAACACAAACTTCTACTAGGTACTAGCTGAGAAGGCTTAATTTGGATTGAGTTTTTTAAGAATTAGAAAGCAATGAATTATTTTCCTGTAACATGTGTCTAGGAAACAGAATTTTTCCCCCCCCCGTTTTCTTCTGTAAGGACACTTTCGTGGATGGTTGAAATTCTGAGAAACAGTGAGAATCTGGGTGAAGTTAGAGGAATTGGTAGCATTTGTTATGCCATTGGATTGGGATTTTTGGACTTGAGCCAAATCTGGGGTTTGGTTGTTTGCAGCTGAGGGTGTCAGAATAAACTGTCTGACCAGGATTGTGATAGAACAAACACTCCCTGGTGGAAATATGGAGATAACAACAATCAGTATCAAGTCCTTCACAGCATAAATTCCATCTCTTTTTGGTGTTCATGAATTGCTAATGAGCAGCCTGTGATTTTTTTTTTTATTTGAACTTCTAAATGAATTGAATTAATTTCCTCAATATTTTTGATAAACACTTCTTTTCCAGGACTGTTTAGAAACAATTAATTGCAAGTCGTCCTCAATCAAAATGCTATTGATGTTCATTAAATTATATCACAGCCAAGGTTCTGTGTGTTACACTTGAAACTAGGCAATAAACATTTCTTGATCTCTCTATTTTTGGGTTTTGTTGTTTCTGTTAAGATCTAAAAAAGAAACCTGTTTCCCAGTAAAACCAGACACTTGGAAGTTTCTCACAAAAGAATGACTAGACAGCAATGGTGCCCATATGGTATCCATGCAGATTGTGTACTTCCTATGTGGAACAAATCTTTTTGTGTTATGTTTTGCCTATCATTCAGTCACTTCAGCTATTGCTTCTTCTGGGTTTCTCTGTCTTGCATTTAGACCTTTTTTTTTTCTTCTTAGTTTGGTTATCATAGAATGGTAAGGTTGGAAGAGACCTCAAAGATTATCTAGTTCTAAACCCTCTGCCATAGGCAGGGACACCTCCCACTAGTACAGGTCACTCAAGGCCTCCTCCAACCTGGCCTTCAACACCTCCAGGGAGGGAACAGCCACAACCTCCCTGGGCAACCTGTGCCAGTGTCTCACCATCCTCACTGTAAAGAACTTCCTCCTAACATCCAGTATCAATCTCCCCTCTGACAGTTTAAACCCATTGCCTCTTGTCCTAGCATTGCAAGACCTTGTCAATAGTCTCTCCCCAGCCTTCCTGTAGCCGCCTTCAGATACTGGAAGGCTACTCTAAGGTCTCCTGGAAGCCTTCTCTTCTGCAGGCTGCAGAGCCCCAACTCTCTCAGCCTGTCCTCAGAGCAGAGCTGGTGCAGCCCTCTCAGCATCTTCGTGACCTCCTCTGGACCCACTCCAACACTTCCATGTCCTCCCTGTGCTGGGGGCTCCAGAACTGTACACAGGACTCCAGATGGGGCCTGAGGAGAGCAGAGTACAGAGGGAGAATCCCCTCCCTTGCCCTGCTGCCCACACTGCTCTTGCTGCAGCCCAGCACTCGGTTGCTGTTTGGGCTCCACTCACACTGCAGGTTCATGTTGAGCTTTTCATCACCCCAGACCCCCAGGTCCTTTTCCTCAGGGCTGCTTGTGACTTTTTTTTTTTCTTTTAACCAGGAACCCTAAAGAAATGTTTTAATTTAAGCAAACCCAGTTTTTATCAAACAACTTTCCTGTGAAAACCATCTCCTAGCTCTATTATAATACACATTTTAAAATATAAATGGTAGAAACTTGGAAGTCAGGAAAAAATCAACCCAACCATCTTCTGTTTATTTCTTCAGTTCAAAGGACAAACCAGCCACACTATTTGGAACTGAAGAAAAACACCCACAACTCTTCTGGTATTTCTATTTACTTACAGCAACAATTTTTATAGCCATAAATAAGATAACTGAGGTGAGATTCATATGGTCAAAAGGAGCTTGCTAAATCCAAGTTATTTGATTGAAGTGCCTTCTCAAGGACATTATTTACCTTTGAAGTAGATGCCTAGAATAGGTAGACTGGTGGTGGAATAGCAGTATTTTGAACTGAAATAGCTAGTATTATCTGAAATGGTTATTTATGTCTTTTCCATTAGTGGATAAGTTCTTAAGAGTTTTTCCCCCCCCTCCCCCCCCCCCCAAAAAAAAAATCTTCTCATTTGCAAGTCCCTTAATCTCATGCTCTGAATTCTTTTAATATCCATTTAGAATGAAGCAGTTCTTTGAATGCTCCTTCCAGCCAATTTCTTCTCTAAGTGGCTCATGGAAAGCAAAGGATATGGTGTGTTTGATGTTGGGATGAATTGTGGATTGGTTAAAGCCTTAGAGATGGAACAACTTCTGACTTTTAAGACATGCATACCAAGAAGCACCAAATACTTCTAATCTCTAGAGCTTTTATGTTATTAGAATGCAAAATAACAAGATCCCATGACATAAGTTTCTATGTAAAGGATACTTTGAGTGAGACAGTTGAAATTAAATGCTTAAAAATATCTCGGTCACCTTCTCCCAACCATTTTGTCCTTGCAAGGTAAGTCTGTCTCTTTCTTGGAATCCTCTGTGGGTTTATGTGAACTCCACAGTGCCCACAGGAACCCTAGGAACACCTTTCAATCATTTTTCTAACCTGACTTCAGACTCTGCTGCCAGAAACCTTTCAGCTATGTCCAGGAGTTTCCTGCCCTTCATTTGGACTTGCTCTGTATTTCTAAATCTCGTTCTGTCCTGTTGCATTTCAGAAGCTTCACCCAGCTGTGATTACTCTGTTACTCTCCAGAAGGATGCTATTTCTCCTCTACTCAAGACATGCCACAGCATGTAACTAGTTGTGCTATTTTGAGCTAATTGGAATATTTTAATAAAGAAAATTACAGGCTGTGAAAAGGAAAACAATGGTGATGCCTACTTCACTCATAGACTTGTTGACATGTTTAGGAATAAGAACTCAAAACAAAAGATAAGTCAGTGTCTCAGGTTGGCAGTGGTGTCTTGGGGCACAGTGTCTTGGGCTAGCAGTTTTTGGCTTCTCTCTGCTAAGTAACCTGACTAACCGCTTTTCTTCTAATCCCCCCTGGCCGATCCTCAAAATTCTCCTTGCGTGTAAGGCAAACCTTGGGGTAAGGTATAGGGGTGGGGAGAAGGTGGAAGGGTGGTTGGGAGCCCCTCCTGGGGCCTCTGATTTCTGGGAGGGGTGTTGTGTTTCTGTATTACCTTTACCTTGTATATTTCTGTAAATATTCCTGCACATAGTGTATATATCTGCTTGTATATTGTGCTAAGTTGTAAAGAGAGCTTCATCTCTTAACTTCCAGCTGGCTGAGTTCTAGTCTGGGTCATCTTACAAAGTGTGGGGGGCGTGGAACTCCCAAACCATCACACTAGTAGAGACCAGGGACCAATGAAATGGTTGTACCATCTACTGGAGATGGGAAGGCAGGTCATGGTTTGCTGCTGTATCTCCCTCTGGCCTTTAAACTTTTGATCTAATCTCCATCATAGATGTACTTTTGCAAGAGAAGTAACTTGTTTTACCCTCCAGCTTGCAAGGCCTGTGATTCTACACAGGCAGAACACACTCTTGTGAACGTGCAGCTTATTTATTCTGGAAACCACTTTTGCAGAGCTCTTTATTTTTGGAGCTTATTTGCGATGCTGTAGCACAATTGTTCTTTGATCTGAGTTGGTGAGTAGAAATACATACCCAGACAAACACATACATTAGCCCACAGATATATGCCTCTACACAACTGCCTTGCATTTTCTTCACCAGCAGACTATACAAGACTTGAAATCAGCAGAGATTGCTAAAATAAGTCAAGAGAGAATATAGAAATGATATTTCTCAGTTTCCATGATGCATAAAAATGTAAGAGAGTGGAAAAATCTTTCCAATGAGTCACTAAGCAGTTCTATAGCTGACGGGACAAGAAAATGCCAAAAGCAAGCTATAAATGGACTTTTCTATAGGTTTAATTCTTAGCTCATAAGCCTTAGAGGAAGCTAAGGGGTTTGGTTTGAAGCTGCAGAACTTGGTGTATTATGATAGTGTAGTTTCCTCAGATTTTTCTGGGATTTAAATAGAAAATATGTAAGAATACAGGAACAGATGCAAAGTAAGAATGAACCTTAGGAAGTGTTCATTCCTGGTGGAAAGAGTCAAGAGGAGGAAGATGAGCAGACATGGAAGTTATCTGTCTTACTAACTAGGCTCCTTGGGATGGCAAGTATTAGTCTGGAAGAATACAGTTGTTAGACACAAACATGTGAACCGTGTGACAAACAAAACGAGAAAGCAAATTAGCAGTAAGACCTCCATCCTTTATTTCAGGAGGAAAAAAGGGACAGAAGATTGCAGTTTTTGTCCTTCTCAAGGCAGACAAACATAAGGCAGTGGGTGTGTATTTTCTCATCTTCAGCTGGAAGCTAAAGAAACCAAACCCAGATTGTTCTTTCTATAATTGGAGAAGAGTATAGACACTTGCAGTAGCTGACTGCCTGTTGTTACTTCAGTGTGACACTACAGATGTTTTATTAAGTGAATTGTAATATCCTCTCGCTTTGAGAGTGCAACATCGTGTGGTGATGTAAGGGGATGTTCCTCCTTTTATGTTCATTTTGATTCGTTTTCCTCTTTTGCTCATTTAAGCGCTTAGACATTTGGTTTGAATAAGTCAGGAGTACTGCCTTTTATGTGCTTTCTGGTATAATATGTTAAAATATTTCTACTGAGTAACAGAAGAGAGGCTAGTCTTCTGCATGAATACCTTTATGCATAATAATGTTACTCTGCAACACAAGGATGTGTGGGTTACGAAAGAATAGTTCCAAGTCTTTGTCTATAGTTGCAGAAAGGAGATCGTAGAATCATAGAATCAAACAGGTTGGTAGAGACCTCCAAGATCCAACTTATCACCTAGCCCTAGCCAGTCAACTACATCATGGCATTAAATGCCCCATCCAGGCTTTTCGTCAACACCTCCAGAGATTCCAGGGTCTCTACCACCTCCCTGGGCAGCCCATTCCAATGCCAATCACTCTCTCTGGCAAGAACTTCCTCTTAACATGCAGCTTAGACCTCCCCTGGCCCAGCTTGAGACTGTGTCCCCTTGTTCTGTTGCTGGTTGCCTGGCAGAAGAGACCAACCTCAACTGGGTACAACCTCCCTTCATGTAGTTGTAGACAACAATGAGGTCTGCCTTGAGCCTCCTCTTCTGCAGGCTGTACACCCCCAACTCCCTCAGCCTCTCCTCACAGGGCTGTGCTGCAGGCCCCTCACCAGCCTTGCTGCCCTTCTCTGGACACTTTCCAGCACTTCAACATCTCTATGGAGGGACCCAGAAGTGGACACAGGAGTCTAGGTGTGTCCTGACCAGTGCTGAGTGCAGAGGCAGAATAACCTCCCTGGTCCTGCTGGCCACACTGTTCCTGATTCAGGCCACGATGCCATTGGCTCACCTGGGCACACAGCTAGATCACCTTCAACTACTCTCTACCAGCACCTCCAGGTCCCTTTCTGCCTGGTTGCTCTCCAGCCACTCTGCTCCCAGCCTGTAGCACTACTTGGCGTTGTTGTGGCCAAAGTGTAGAACCCTGCACTTAGCCATGTTAAATTTCATCCCACTGGCCTCTGCCCACCCATCCATCCTGTCCAGGTCCCTCTGCAGTGCCCTCCAATGGATCCACACTTGCTCCTAACTTGGTGTCATCTGCAAACTTACTGATCCTGGACTCAATCCCCTGGTCCAGATCATCAATAAAGATATTGAACGAGACTGGACACAGTACTGATCCCTGGGGCATACCTCTGGTGACAACTGCCAACTGGAAGTGGCACCATTCACCATTTTTAGATGGTTTACTGCACTAGAGCTTCCTGGTACCTGCATCATGGATGAATGCAAAAGGAGTGTCATTTGTTTGAGGTGCTCATCTGTCTTTATTTTTAAATGCAGGCTTTTAAGGATAGATAAATGAATTATTATTTTTTAACAGCAGCTGTCAGAGCTGGGGTAAATTCAATGTTATTTTATGATCAAATAAATCTTCTTTGAACCTCTGACTAACCAGAACTCTGATTGTGATTATTTTTATTTGTATTGTTTGTTACAGGAACTACTACCACATTGCTTTAGCCACTCTAATGTAGGTCATAGCAGCTACCATGGTTTTATTTAATTTTTACATTTTGTTTCTGACTGCTTTGCCCATGGTGATTTGTCTGCATGGGAATCACATCTTGTATTTTACCCGGTTCCTCTTTACACGGCAATTTTCATTAGCTTATATACAAGTCCTTCTTTTAAAAACTTCTTGCTTTTCTTATATGGAATTGCAGAACCATGTAATAGTTTGTGTTGGATGGGACTTTTAAAGGCCATTAATTTATCTGCTCTACAATAAGCAAGGACATCTTTCACAAGGACATCTTTCACAAGATCAGATTGTTCAAAGCTCTGTCCAGCCTGACATTAAATGTAACCAGGAATGTTGTCACCTATCATCTCTCTGGGTAACCTGTGGCAGTGTTCCACCACTCTTGTGAAAAATGTCTTCCATATGCCTACTGTGAATCTACCCTCTTTCAGTTCAGATCATTACCCTTTGTCCTATTGCAAGAGGGCCTGCAAAAAATATGGTTCTCATCTTTCTTATAAGCTCCCT
>VWYK01039865.1:100-17259 GCA_013399775.1 Semnornis frantzii | reverse complement strand
GGGGCTCTGAGCAACCAGCTCTATCTGGGAATGTCCCCGCTCGCTGCAGGGTGGTTGGACAAGATGACCTTTGAGGAGGGTCCCTTCCATCCTGATACATTCTGTGATTCTGTGATTCCATTTCCTCCCTTCCAACAGCTCCAGTGAAAGACCGCCCATTGATTTTCCTCTCTGTGTTGTCTCTTGAGTTGCTCAGGGAACAAAAGTCATACATTTTTATCTACATTATAGTAGCACAACCATCTAAAAAGTTCATTTCCACATTTTCAAGCCCCAGACCTTTTTTTTTTTTTTTTTTTTTGGCTCACCAGCGAAGTCTTAGTGCTGTGCTAAATTCTTTGAGCAGAAAAAGAAGAAAAGATAAATGAACACCCCATCAGGTTGTGTTTGCTTAAGGCTGAATTTTGCTCCATGTAAATCACTAAAGTGATAGCATGTGCAAAACCATGAACAAATAATATTAATGAAGCATAAGCTCTCAGCTTGTCTCTGGGAATGAATTATTAAAAGCACCAAAGAAAGTGATTTAAGAGCCCATGACTAATTTAGTTTTTTATTATTTTTATATGAATCACTCATGAATCTATTGTAAAACAAAAAGAAAACGGGGGGGAAAAAAAAGGAGCAGAGACATTTGATTAGTGAGGAGAAATCATTTCCAAAGCGATAGCCTTTGTTGTAGATTCTGCATAATAATGATCTCATTAACGCTTGGGTACATTTTGTCTTACAATCCTCTAAAATATCATCACAGAAAGATTTCTACCACTCTGAGGACCACGCAGGCTTTGTTACCTGGACTACATCATCCATTTATGTGTGCTGGGAGCTCTGAAGTCATGATGGTAGCTTTCTTTGTGCCACCAGCTAGCCCAAGTGCTGAGACTGGGTCTGGCAGTAGGCATTGAAACTACATGAGGAAAGCTCCCAGCTGCCCTTAGTGGAAAGGCCTGGAAGGGGAAGGTCCTAAAGTGGGGTGAAATAATAATAATAGCAGCAACAGTAACTACTATTTTTCTTATTATTGTTGGTGTTTTATTATAGTTACAATTATATTAATAATATAATTTATTTTTTAAAGGCAACAGCTAATAATGGTACTACCAATAATAATAGTAATTATAACAATTATTGTTGTTATTATTATATAATAATACTGTGTATTATAATAGTAATAACGATAATAATTACTGCTACTACTATTATTGTTGCTGCTGCTGCTGTTGTTGTTTTTGTTATTATTATTTCTTCCAGAAATAATTTCTTCTCCATTCCCAGAATCCCTGTAATCCCTGTACAGTAGGGCTAAAAAGAGACTTCTGGACACCGTCCAGTCCAACCCTCCTGCTAAAACAGGATCACCTAGGGCAGGTCACACAGAAATGGATCTAGGCAAGTTTTGAAAGTCTCCAGAGAAGGAGGTACTGCAGCCTCTCCAGGCAGCCTGCTCCAGGCCTCCAACACCCTCACACCAAAGAATTTTTGACTTCTCATCTTCAGATGGAACCCCTTGTGTTCCAGTTTGTGCCTGTTTCCCCTTGTCCTGTCACTGGGCACCACTGAAAAAAGTCTGACCCAATCTTCTTGCCCCCCCGATCTTTTAGCTCTTGCTGAGCCCAGGCTCAACAGCTTCATGGCTCTCAGCCTTTCCTCTTCACAGAGATGCTCCAGTGCCATCAGCACCTTTGTAGCCTCTGCTGTCCTCTTTCCAGTAGTTTCCTGTCTCCCTTGAATTGGGGCGCCCAAACATGGCCCCAGATACTCCAGATGTGGCTTCTGTAGAGCAGAGTAGAGGGGGAGGAACATTTCCCTTGACCTGATGCTCTTCTTGATGCACCCCAGGAAACCATTTGCTTTCCTGGCCACAGGAGCACATTGTTGGCTCATGATGAACTTTTGTTCCTCAGCACTCCCTCTGTCATTTTTTCAGCTGTGGACACTTCTACATCATCTGGGTAGTTCAGCCACTGTTGTGATTCACACTCAAAGTATATTTGAGGAGCATCCAGTACCTAACTGTGGGTTTGAAATAATTCTGCAGATTTAAAAATCCCATGGGCTGGGCACTAGCTGCCACCTGGGCAGTGCAGACCCCATAATACCATACAGAAATATGACATATGCCAGTTTGATGGTGACTGGAGAGATATGGAGCTTATCTGATTTTGTGTTACTTGTGGGACTTGTTTTTCAGTTGATTCTTCCTATTTATAGCTCTAAGTCAAGTCTTTTTAGGTCTCATGTCCTGAAAAGTAATAAGCCTGAATCTACTCCATGCTAATCGCCCTTCAAACTTCCTGGAAAACAAGAAACTTTGCCAAATATTTAAAGGATTTTAAATATGTTTCCAATCTGTGTTAGAACAACCCCAAGACATGCTAGAAAGCTTCAAGGAAAAGTATCTGAAATCACATAATCTCAACATAATGGGTGTTGGAAGTGACCTCTGGAGATCATCTAGTCCAACCCACCTGTCAGAGTAGGTTCACCCAGAGCAGGCTGCACAGGACTGTAATGTCCAGGTAGGTTTGGAATGACTCCAGAAATAGAGACTCCACCACCTCTCTGAGCAGCCTGTTCCAGTGCTCTGCTGCTCTCAAAGTAAAGATGTTCCTTCTTATGTTTAGATGGAACTTTCTGTGTTCCACTTTGTACCTGTGTCCTCCTTCTCCTCCTCCTTCTTCTCTTTCTCCTCCTCCTTCTCCTCCTCTTCTCCTCCTTCTCCTCCTTCTCCTTTTCTCTTCCTTCTCCTTTTCTCCCCCTTCTCCTTTTCCTCTTCTCCTTTTCCTCTTCTCCTCCTTCTCCTCCTACTCCTTGCCCTTCACCTTCCCTTTGCTCATTCTACTTTCCCTCCTTCTCCTTCTGCTTCTCCTTCTCCTGTCACTCAGCACTAATGAAGAGTCTGGCCCTACCCTCTTGACACCCATCTTTTAATTATTTATAAGCNTCTTCTCCTCCTCTTCTCCTCCTCTTCTCCTCCTTCTCCTTTTCTCCCCCTTCTCCTTTTCTCCCCCTTCTCCTTTTCTCCCCCTTCTCCTTTTCTTCTTCTCCTCCTTCTCCTCCTACTCCTTGCCCTTCACCTTCCCTTTGCTCATTCTACTTTCCCTCCTTCTCCTTCTGCTTCTCCTTCTCCTGTCACTCAGCACTAATGAAGAGTCTGGCCCTACCCTCTTGACACCCATCTTTTAATTATTTATAAGCATTGAGAAGATCCCCTCTCAGTCTTCTCTAAGCTAAAAAGCCCCAGGTCCCTCAGCCTTTCTTTGTAAGACAGATGTTCTAGTCCCCAATCATCTAATTAATGAGCAAAGAAAGGGGAGCAGCTGGTGCCTCACACCCTGCAGCACCACCCCAGGTTAACGCAGGCTCCCTCCAGACCAGCTGCATCGGTTGGTGTCAGAGCAGGAGATCTGTGGTGTTCTCATCACAGCTTGCGTTTGACTTGCGACAGGACACGGACGAGATTTACAGGCAATCTGCAGTGTTTTACACGTTTGTGAGTGCAGTGTCTCCAGACTGCCTGACCAGGGAGCACATTAAAGGGAGGGATGGGATAAATAAACATGAAAAATCTGCTCTTTGGAGAGAGCAATGCCTTCAGTAATCAGTAGTGATGGAAAGGAAACACAGCACACATGAAAAAATGGTACATAGCTATTTTCCAGGATTTGCTTTGTCATATTTTGGAGCTGACAGTCTGCAGTAGCAACTTTTCTTTGTTATTATTTGTTAGATTATTGAGCTGTTCTCCAATTAAAATGCAGCGTGGTGCATGTTTTAATCTTGAAAGATTTAAACATATTCTGAGGTCACTCAATCAGTCCTTTATTTGAAGGGCAATCGCAAGGCGTAAAAGAAGCTCGTGAAGGGCAGAGAACTTTTGATTTGAAAATGGGAGAGAAAACAGGAGACAAAGTGTTGGAGAAGTCAATCCATCATCTGCTGCTGGTCGACCTTATCAATTACAGGAAATTATAAGTATAGCTTGCTGGAATTTTTATTTTTTTTTCCTAAAAGTATAACATTATTTTTTAGTGACATGAAGTAGAGGTGATAAACATCCTGTCCTTATCTGGCAGCTTTGATGCAAGGCTCATCAATTTGTGGCATGAGAAGTTTCTGTCTCACTTTTCATCACTTCTCCTGCTTCCTCTTCACAAGAAAATTCACCTTCAGTGGTGAATGAAGAAAACCATGTCTCAAAGGTTACCTTTTTTTTTTCTGCCTCTCTTCTGGTTTCTTGTCCTTTTCTTGTGAGATGACAAATAAAAATGCCCTTTCCAGGTCATGGTTGGCCATTGATGGAGTAGGAGTAGGGCAGTCCCAGCTTCTGGTAGGGTGCAGCACTCACTGAGAATCCTGGACAGTCCTGAGGTCTGTGCTATAAAGGTGGGATAATTCTGGGGAGAGAAGAATTATGTTGCAGAATAACTGAATCCTAGCACGGTAGGGGTTGGCAAGGGCCAGTCCAACCCTCCTGCTAAAGCAGGATCACCCAAAGTAGCTTGCCCAGGATCACAGTGCCCAGGGGGGGTTGGAATCTGTCCAGAGAAGGAGACTCCATAACCTCTCTGGGCAGCCTCCCTCAGGGCTCCAGCACTCTCATAACAAGTTCCTCCTTGCATCAGCTCTATTGATGTTTATGGTTCCCTCTGTTTTCAGGCAAAGCTGGCTTTGCAAGCAAAAGTCTTTTGCGAGCAAAAAAGGAATCTGCAGAAAGTCAAAGCACATGACATGTCTCTTCTGCCTTTTTCCAGTGCAAATTATTCCTGTTCCCCCTGCCTAGCCCAACCTCTCCACTACCACTTCTTCCAGCAAGATTACATGTGCCTGTATGGATGACAGGATGGAGCTCACAACTCGAGTCTCTAAAAGAACTCGAGTCTCTGACAACTTTTGTTCAGAGCTCCCACTTGCCTAACACACACTTTTGGCATGAGATGCACTGAAGCATCTCTTGAGAACTACCAAAGGAGAGAAACAACTCAGATATCCCAGGCTGCCCACTCCCTGCCTGGAACAGCTTCCCGCTGTGCTGCAGGACACCTGCCTGGGATGAGAAACTTCTTGGCGTGAGGGTGCTGGAGCCCTGGAGCAGGCCGCCCAGAGAGGCTGTGGATTCTCCTTCCCTGGAGAGACTCCAAACCCAGCTACACATTGTGATCTGGGGCAAGCTGTTGTCACTGACCCTACTTCAGCAGAGGAGTCAGACTGGATGATCTGCAGAGGTCCCTTCCAACTGCCACCATGCTGTGAGTGTGAGATGTAGAGGTAGAAGCTATTAAGAAATCAAAGAGTTGTCATTTCCTAATGCTCCAGGGCTTGGCTTTTTACATCATTTCCAAACACACCCCTGTAAAATACAGAGGGAAAGTGCTTCTTCATAGCAGTTTATGCATATAGGTAAAGTGTAACTGAGAAATCTTAATGTACTGGTTATATCCAAAGGGAAACACAGGGACAAACCATGAGCTGCCTTACACAGCAAGTCGTTAATTTGTTAGAGAATTCAGGATCCTGTCTTTAGCAACAGAAGGATCAATATTGAGTCTAAATGCCATCGTCCCCTTTTCCTTCCCACATCCAGTACTGCTCTTTCCTAGTAACATTGTAGTCTGATGTGAATGTACTGTGTGTGCACAAGTTTCAATGCAAGGTGGATGCTTTCCTTCTATGCCTGACATAAATGATACAGTGTTAACCTAAATTATCTTGGGTACTCTTCTTTAAGTGCTAGAAGCCAGAAAATAGTTTTTAGAAGTCATAAACCATGCTTTTACCAATATAAGCTTTTCTTTACAAGAAAAATGCTTTTGGAGAGGAGAATAATCCTCAATTCTTGCCTCAGTTTGGGTTTTGCAAGGGGCTTTACTTATATTAATACATTTGTATGCATTGAAAAAAAAAAAAAAAAAACCAGCTCACCCATAAAAAGACAATTACAGAGCACAAACCAGGCATTCATAATATTTTTTTTTCCCTGAGATATCTTAAAGAAAGCAACATACTTAAAAGAGAGAAGATTTTATTGTTCTGTTTTTCCACAGCTTCTTGTAAATCATTCCATAAAAGTAACCATCCTGCTTTTATTGATCTAAACTCAGTTTGAGTTGCTTTGGGATTAACTTTAAAAACTGTTATGAAGTCCTCTCCACTGCGAGCATTCTCTGTATCTCATGCAAATACCATTTGAGCAGGGTTGATATCTTTTCCATTTGCAGTTACTCATGCCTCTGTGCTTCCAGGCAGGAAAGATCTAGCTGGCCAGAAAACAGGGTAATGCTTGAAATGGGAATTTCTGGGCAGGTATTTGTCATGTCTTGGGTAGCTTAACCAACTTATCCCATAGTGTAGTTGCCAAATCTGCCTGCTGCCTAAGGTGACAGTATTATCAGAGGTGCTTTTGATTATAGATAATGTATCTCAGGATGTTCTATGGATTTACTCTTCTTCTCTATAATTGTTCATACATTTGAACCTTGAAGTGTTCAAAGTCAGGTTGGATGGGGCCTTGAGCAACCTGGTCTAGTAGAAGGTGGCCCTACCCATCTCAAGGAGGTAGGAACTAGGTGATCCTTAAGATCCTTCCCAAACCAAATCATTCTATGATTTTATGATTTGTGTGCTGGGGCAGCACATGCCTTAGAGTCGCAAACAGAACCAGGGTGGTTATGTTTGTGCCTTCTCAGGTCAAGGTCTGTACTGTGTGAAGGGTTGTTGTCCTGCCTGTAAACTTTGTTTCTCAGAGGTCATCTCAGTCTGCCTTTTAATGTGTCTAAAAACTTCCCTTCCCCCAGACAATGCTGGTCTGCCACTGAGAGGTGAGGCATGCTCACATTTCTCTGGTGCCAGACAGAAGTTACTGGAGAATTTTAAAGAGCCAGCAAAAGTAGTGCCAGATGAATTCCATGCTGCAAGAGTTGGGCTACTTTGTGCTCTTCTCAGAGGGTGCCAGCTGGCATTGCCAGTCTGCTTCAGCATCGCCGCTTCCTTCAAAAAACCTTCAAAGTGTCGTGGCTGGAAAGGAGGCTTCAAACTGTAAAGCAGATGCACCCTGAAGAGGCAGGAAATGTGAGCTATAAGGAACCCCAAATGGTTTTGGTTTAGAAAGCAGCCCATCCTATGATCAAACAGCTTCTGCTTGTACTTTCTGAGCACCTAGCAGGGAAGTTGTCTGTAACAGGATGCAGCAGGGAAAGGGAGCAGCATCAGCACCTCTGTGGGTGGATTCCCTTCCTCCATCACATAGAAATTGAACCCAAGGTCTCGACTCCCAACCAAAAGAGGACATTTCTGTTCCTATTTTATGCCATCCACCCTGGTAGGTTCCACCAAGTTATGCTGGAGGACCTTGGATGTGAGCTTTCACCTCCTGAGCGCCCTACAGTGCTGCATGTCCAGTTTGGCTGCTGGTGTCCTTGCTGGACAAGGCTGGCAGGAGGCCTGGCTTTGTGAAGGGTTTTTTTCCTGCACTCTTGGATTGCAGGCTGCCTTTCTACCTCCCACTGGAAATCTGGAACAAAATTTTATGGTTTTCATGAGCAAGACAGCTCACCTTGTTGCACTGGATATGTGCTACCCTGGGTCTACACTGAATTTTACCATAGTTCTGCAAAGAGTTTAGTTTAGCATGCACAGAGCTAATTAAACAAAAAACATTCTTTGAGCTCATGAACTGGTATTTTTTATATGTATCCTTCTGGGTTTGCACAGAAGTACAAACATTCTGGAGCTGCGGAAGCTTGAATGTTAACAGAACAGCAAGAGAAGCTCCTTCATGCACCCATCAGTGCTATGGGTCAGTTAACTACAATTTTAAGTCAGTTCCTAAGCAGGCCACAGGTGCAACATATTCGAGTACCAAAACCTCTCTACTAGCTCCTGTTCTCCCCATCTGTAATCAAAACAATGAAGTAATGCAAGAGCAGATGTGGGAAGATGAAGGGAATAAAGGAAGATACTTGTCAAGCAGTTACAGATCAAAAGAGGTTTCTTTGAGAAAAAGCTTTTTGTCTTCTTCCTTGTCTCCTGCTTAGGATATTGTCTGAGATAGGTGACAAACAGTATCAGTTCTTTCCCATCAAGTCTGAAGGTTAGAGAGCATTTTCTAAGAGCTGAGTTAAATAAAGGAAGCCATCACCCACCCAGAAGTTAGCGTTTTGTGCATCTGAGTTTAGTGCATAGGTATTAAATTCCCCCATAAATTAAACAGCTGGAGATTGCCATTTTTTTTTCCTGTGTGCAAAGAGCACCTTGTTAGCAACCAGCACAAAAGTTCATGTTCTCAGATGAGTTGCTTTGCTTTACTCTCCAATTGCTGCTCATTTTCTCCCTGCATGCTGATTTATGCACTTTAAAACTGACTGTTCACAATTCCAGCTGCGTTCCCAAGCTGCGCTGCTAACAGAACCACTGGGCAGGTTGCCTCCCTTCATGTGGTTGGTGTTTCAAAGGATTTTTTGCTAACTAATAAGGCACCTTTCCTGTCTTTCTGTTACATACAGGATTTTGGAGAAGATGATTCCCTCTACATCACCAAGGTAACAACTATTCACATGGGCAATTACACCTGTCATGCCTATGGCTATGAAGAGCTGTATCAGACCCACATCCTTCAGGTGAATGGTTAGTAAATGACATGTGTGACAATCCACGTGAACCTTCCTGTAAGCAAAGTTGTGTGTTCATCTCTTTTGCACAGAGATGTGAAAAACCATGCACCAAAATGTCTCTGCCTGAGTGCATATAAGTATCTAAAGTGTGGAGGTCATTATGATAGGGCTGGACTCCTCTTGGTGCTGACCGAGGGACAGTGAGTACAAACTAGAGCACAGCAGGCTTTGTTTGAACTGAAGGAGAAACTTCTTTGCTGTGAGGGTGCCAGAGCACTGCAGCAGGCTGCCCAGAGAGTTGTGGAGTCTCCTCTGGAGAGGTTCCAAACTCACCTGGACATATTCCTGTGCAATCTGATCTAAGCGAACCTGTGTTAGCAAGAGGTTGGACTGGACGATCTCCCGAGGTGATCTCTAGAGGTAACCTCCAATCTCTACCACTCTATGATTCACAGATGCATAGAACCATAGAATTCAAACACTGGTAGAATAGTTTGACTTGGAAGGGAGGTGAAAAATAATCTAGTTCCAACCCTCCCACCATGGACAGGGACATAGAATCATAGAATGGTAAGGTTAGAAGGGACCTCAAAGGTCATCTAGTTCCAACCCCCTGCCATAGGAAGGGACATCTCCCACTAGCACAGGTCACTCAAGGCCTCGTCCAACCTGGCCTTGAACACCTCCAGGGAGGGAGCAGCCACAACCTCCCTGGGCAACCTGTGCCAGTGTCTCACCACCTTCACTGTAAAGAACTTCCTCCTAACATCCACTTTCAATCTCCCCTCTGCCAGTTTAAACCCATTGCCCCTTGTCCTCTCATTGCAAGGCCTTGTAAACAGTCCCTCCCCAGCCTTCCTGGAGGCCCCCTTCAGATCCTGGAAGGCTCCTATAAGATCTATTCGAAGCTTTCTCTCCTCTGGGCTGAAGAACCCCAAGTCTTTGACCAGGCCATACTGAGTGAGAATGGAGCTCAGGGTTTGCTTACTTAGTCTATCACACAGGCAGTCAAAAAGGAAGGGACCAAGGGGCGAATGTGTGTAATTCCCTGGGCTTCAGCAAGTATCCTAATAGGAGAACAAGCTGTCAGCACCATTTCCATTCAGCTAAAAGCAGTGTTTCAAAGCATCTCTTAGACTAATTACTATTTTTGTCAACAGAAGTCTCGCTTCAATAATTTCTTCCTCCAGAAAATCATTTCTGTTGCATGAAATAGCCACAGGTACTTAAAGAAATAGAGCACAGTGTTTCCAAAGCCAGCTCCCTCACTCCTAGCTACATACCAGATTATTACTCAGTTGTAGTCCGCTCTGTTTGCTGAGGACTCTTTATGCTGGCTGAAGATATGACCCACTGGCTTGCAAAATGAGAGCAAACCATTTTACAGGTGAGAGGATCAGATGGGCCACACTCCACCCTTCTCATTCACCTCTGTCCTCTGGACCACACTTGCACCTGGTGGAACTTATGTTCAGCCGTTTGCTATCTTTCTTCTGACCTCAGACTCAGTCAGCTGGATTTAGTTGAAAATTGCATTAGCTTAAAGTGGCCTTTCATGGAGGGATGAGCCCATAGAACAGCCACCTCTTCAGCAGCAAATTGTCCAGCTTTAAACCTATATTTACACATGCTAATGTGACCTGCAGTATCTCCAGACTAGGAAACAGGGTAACACAATGCTTACTATAGGTAGATTTTGATGTACTTTGATCTGAAAGTATTTAGGTTTACAGGCAAATTCCTTCATTTTGTTGCAGGAGATCTCTTACCATGGAATTGTAGAATTGTTTTGATTGAAAAGTACTTTTAAGGTCATCAAGTCCAACCATTATCCAGCTACCAAGTCTGGTGCTAAACCATGCCCCTCGACACCACATGCACACAGCTTTTCAGTCCCTCCAGGGATGGGGATTCAGCCACCTCCCCAGAAAGCCTTTTGCAGTGGTTGAGAACTTTCCAGTGAAGAAGTTTCTTCTAACAGCTGACCTGATCTTCCTCTGATGCAACTTGAGGCCATTTTCTCCTGTCACTTGTTACTAGGAAGAGACCAATCTCCACCTGGCTTCAACCTCCTTTCAGGGACTTGTAGACAGCAATGAAGTCTCAGCTCTCTTGTCTCCAGGCTGAGCGACCCCAGTTCCCTCAGCTGCTCCTCACCATTCCTGTACTCCTGAGCCTTCACCAACTTCATTGCCCTTCTCTGGACATGCTTTAGCCCCTCAATGTCCTTCTTGAAGTGAGGAGCCCAAAACTGAACCCAGTACTCAAGGTGCAGCCTCACCAGTGCTGCATACAGAGGGACAATCACTTCCCTGGTCCTGCTGGTCACACTATTGCTGATACAGGCCAGGATGCTATTTGCCTTCTTGGCCACCTGAGCACACATTGGCTCATGTTCCAAAGCATTACATGAAAAACAAACGTTTAGTTCTCTCTCTAGATGCTCACCAACCTCTACAAACAAGAGCTTTCAGCTGGCAAGAGCAAATCGCTACATGCAGCTGAACAGATTGAGGCTGACATAAAGAGAAAGAATGAAAAGGGAGATTTATGCACTTTAAGAAGTGGCCTGGTGAATGTGGGTTTGGGTTTGAGTGCAGCTCAGGTCTTCCAGACATGCCTAACTGCTCCCCACCTGAAGCAGGTACCCTGGGGCAGAGCATGGAGCATCCAGCTGATTTGAGGGAGAAGTGACTTAATGTTTCTACATAATAATTTGTCATCTTTTGAGACAGTAAACTGCAAAGTCCCAGCAATGTGGGTAACTAGATTGTGTGTGCTGCAGCTGGGAAAATAGGTTTCCTTCCTCAAAGTGCTATTTGTTTGATGAATGGCAGTTGAAAGAAAAGCGAGCTAACAACTTAATCCCGTGTATATTATGTGATATATTATGAGATCTGAATGGAGTTAAGCTGGCAGACAGCAATGGAGGCTTGATCATCACTGAGAATAGAAGGCCCAAAGGATTTGAAACTAAACCCAGAATGAAAGGAAGGCAAGATGGAGTGTGGGGAGGGGGGTGATTTGTTTTGTACTCGTGCCTGCCACTTAGATTTAACTTGTTGTTGAAAGATCCCATTTTCTTTTTAAATGGGAGTTTCACACCACAATTGAATGTGGTTTTTCTTAGTAATAGAAGAATGTACCAAAAAACCTCACTATCACTGTTGTCTTTTTAATCATAGAATCATAGAATGGTAAGGTTGGAAGGGACCTCAGAGATCATCTAGTTCCAATCCCCTGCCATAGGCAGGGACACCTCCCACTAGTACAGGTCACTCAAGGCCTCCTCCAACCTGCCTTTGAACACCTCCAGGGAGGGAGCAACCACAACCTCCCTGGGCAACCTGTGCCAGTGTCTCACCACCCTCATTGCAAAGAACTTCCTCCTAACATCCACTTTCAATGTCCCCTCTGCCAATTCAAACCCATTGCCCCTTGTCCTGTCATTACAAGACCTTGTCAATAGTCCCTCCCCAGCCTTCCTGGAGGCCCCTTCAGATACTGGAAGGCTATTCTAAGGTCTCCTGGAAGCCNGGGGTCTGAGGAGAGCAGAGCAAAGGGGCAGAATCCCCTCCCTTGCCCTGCTGCCCACACTGCTCTTGCTGCAGCCCAGCACACAGTTGCTGTCTGGGCTGCACTCACACTGCAGGCTCATGTTGAGCTTTTCATCACCCCAGACTCCCAGGTCCTTTTCCTCAGGGCTGCTCTCAGCCATTCCCCACTCAGCCTGGAGTTGTGCTTGGGATTGTGCCTACCCAGGTGCAGGACCTTACACTTGGCCTTGTTGAATGTCATGAGGTTGGCCTGGGCCCACCTCTCCAGCCTGTCCAGGTCCCTCTGGATGGATCCCTTCCCTCTAGCAAGTCAACTGTGCCACACAGCTTGGTGCCATCTGCAGACTTGCTGAGGATGCACTGATTCCTCTGCCCATGTCACTGACAAAGATGTTAAACAGCACTGTTGCTATGTAGTCACTAAATATTGTAAAAAATGCTGTATCACAGAATCCCAAAATCCCAGCACAAAGGAGGTTGGAAGGGACCTCTGGAAATCATCCAGTCCAACTCTGCCTACTAAGGCAAGGTCACCCACAGCAGCTTGCCCACGATTGCAGTGTCCAGGTGGGTTTGAAATCTCTCCAGAGAAGGAGACCACAACCTCTCTGAACAGCCTACTCCTCACACCAAAGAACTTCCTTCTCATCTTCAAATGGAACCTCCTAGGTTTCAGTTTATGACATTTGTCCCTTGTCCTGTCACTGGGCACTGCTGACAAGGGTCTGGCCCCAACCTCTTGCTCTCCACCATTTAGCTCTTGCTGAGCATTGATCAGATGCCCTCTGGAGCTGCTCTTCTCCAGGCTCAACAGCCCCAGGGGTCTCAGCCTTTTCTCCTCACAGAGACACACCAGACCCCTCAGCATCTTGGTAGCCTCCACTGGGCTCTTTTCATTAGTTCCCTCTCTTTCCCTGTCTTCTGATATCAACCCCAAACTTGTAGAAAACACTGCAGGGTCTTGAAGTCTTCATCTTACAGCATCTGATGTTCCCCTGCGAGCCATTAGGCTTTCCAAAGCTGGGTGTTTGCAGTGGCTGACGGGCTGCATGCAGCACAAAATTCTCTCCTTTTCTGCCTGAGTCATGATTTCCTGCAGCAACTGATGCTGGGGCTACAGCACTGCTGACAGGACAGTGTTGCTTACCTTCACCTGCATGGTGAGGTTCTACCTGCTCAGGAAATCCTTCTTCTTTTCTAGAAATTTAAAGGGCAAAATGAGAAATTTCTCTTGACAGGGGTAGAGAGAAAAAAGCTGAATTGAGTGAACCTGCTGAGAATCCATGTGTAGTTGATGGCCTCTATTCAGTGCTGGAGATTGTCTCTGTCTGTCTATATCAAACTAAAAACTCCATCTTCAGAATGGGAGGGTTTCTGTTGCTTTTCTGTATTGGACTGAAATGGTAAGAGAATGTGACAGAACCAAGTCAGCCAGAACTCATGTATCTGCTCCACCTGCCTCCTCCAGAGAGGCACTGATACACTTCTAATGTCAAAAACACAGAGCTTCACTCTATGAGAGCAATCAGAATTGTTTGTTGTTTTTCTTTTTAATAGACAAACTTCCAAATTTCTTTACTGGGAAAGATGAGGGAGAAAGGAACCAACAGAAAGTAAAAGGGTTTATTCTCAACCCTTCTAGACTCACTGTTTTCATACAGGCAGGTCCAAAATTTTAGACTGCATTTCACTTAATTCAATGTTTTCAAAGCTACAGTAACTCTTCCAGTGTCGTCTGATCTTGGGCCATGGTTTATAATTCCCAGCAAGGCCCATCAGTCCATCTTTCCTTTTCTTGCCTTTTTCTTCTTAAAAGAATCTGAACTTAGTTTTATGCACTCCCTTTATATACTTTTATCCAACATATATTCTCTTTATCTTGCTTTCTCCTTTGTTTCTTTTCAGAACATAACACTGGCTTCTCACAGCTCATCAATTAGGTGATAGCCCAAAGACGAAAAACAAAGCTGGTGAAGGGTCTGGAGGAGCTGCTGAGGGAACTGAGGTTGTTCAGCCTGGAGGAAAGGAGGCTGAGGGGAGATCTCCTGGCTCTCTACAACTCCCTGAAAAGAGGCTGGGGCCAGGTTGGAGGGGTTCAGTCTTTTTTCCCAAGGAACAAGTGACAGAACAAGAGGAAAAAAGTGGACAAAGCCCAGTTGCCTCAGCTGCTCTTACCTGACCTGTCCTCCAGCCCCTTGACAGGGTAGGTTTGGGTTGAGCTCATCAGTCTTAGGATGCACAGCCGTGATAAAATTTAAGTCAGTGTGTTTGTACAGCTGGCCCTTAATGTCTGTGGAAAAAACGAACGTGTTGAAAGGTAGCAGGGAGTTGAAGAATGCAAAATTAATCTTTCTAGTATCTTTGATCAGGAGAAGCCAAGAACAGGAGGAAAATTATGTTCTCGCCTGCCTATGGATATTGCTTGGGAAATGTGTACAGCACGCGCTAACCGTAGGGAGGAAAAGCAATTTGTCACTTTCAGGAGGAAAAGGAGTTGCTGAGGATAAAGAATCTCATAAAATCGTAATCAACTATGAAAATTGATAGTTGGAAATCAAGAGACTGCTGAGTGTAGGCCATCATTTTCCTTGGTCCTTGCACTCTGGAAAACATCAGCATAAATCAGAATGTTGTATTCCTTGGAAACGGTGTTTAAAAGCTGCTCAATCCTCAGCCCAATTAGAAGGGTCCAATAGGACACATTTCCCAGTAACAGAGAGAGGGTTTAAGCACAGATGTTATGTTAGTGTGGCTTTTCAGGAGAAAAGGTGCAGTGCTGCAGGCTGCTTTCAACTCATAAATGGGAAGATTAAAACATCTGAAGGACATGATTAATCTATTAATCATCACTAAGCCCCGGAGGATATAGGTCCTGGAGCAGCAATGTATGTCTTTGGGACTTGATTCCACCATCTGTCCTTTATCACCTGAGCTGCTTTATTGGAATGAATTGGTCTGCTCACAAAGAAGGTGCTGCTCAGTATGCAGCAGAAGGCAATCTACCCCATCTCATACTTGTTTGAATGCCTCTTTTTTCCTCCTTTGCTTAAGATAATAGCATTTTTATATTGCCCTTGGCTGCAGGCACATTAATGGTTAGCAATGATATATATTCACCAAGGGCAATAGCAAAGGATATTCCATATATTCCAAAGTCTTGGAGCTGAAACCTTTGCAAGTGTAAAGTAAAATGTGCTTACTTGGAATGTATTAATTTGTAGCTAGGACAATAAAAATGCATTCTGCAGTTTGCTGTGATCACAAGGCAGTTGCATGCAATAATTTACCTGTGCTATGAATTATGTAAGGCAAGGGAGGAGAAATAAAAAGTTTAAGAATGGAAGGAGCAGGAAAATGATAAGAGAGCAGGAGTGGAGGTGCAACACACATATTTGTGGGTAAAAACACTGTTTCCTTATTAATCATTCTTGAAAAGACACCTTGCTATAATTCCACGTTAAGCTAATTTTCATGCAGAACATTGATTCAGTGTCTGGGACCCCTGAGCTACCTCCAGCAGAATAAATCTGTTGTGCTTCCAGGCCTGCAGGTAAAATATGGGGATTGCTTACATGCAGATTAACATGGGGTGAGGCAAAAAGCTGAGAGATACAGGTAGACTCTGCCCTCTGGAGAAGTGCCCTGGTTCCAGGGAGCATAGTCTTTGTGGCACTCACTGGGAGTGCTGACTTGAGAGCCCACAGGAAGAGAAAAGCCTGAAGCAAACTGTTGTAAGAAAATGTCCAGTCACACTGGTTTTGAGAGCACTAGGCAGTAGATGTGTGGGATGGGCTTTATCTCCTGTAAGAGGTGGTGGGTGAGAAAAACCCACTAAGCTTGGAGTAAAATTGCTCTGATGCTTTTGTCTGTTTAGGACGTATTAGAGAAGGGCTTGAGTCCAGCGAGGGAGTGGGAGGTTGTGCCTGGGAACTTTGAGATGCTGAAGTGAAGAACAGTAAGACTGGTGAGGGGTCTAGAGCACAGGTCTGCTGAGGAGCTGAGGCAACTGGAGTTCTTCACTCTAGAGATAAGAAGACTGAGGGGAGACCTTCTGGCTCTCTATATCTCCCTGAAAGGAGGTTGGAAACAGGTGAGGGTTGGTCTCTCCTCCCAAGTAACAAGCCATAGGGCAGAAGGAAATGGCCTCAAGTTGCACCAAGGACGGTTGAGGTTGGACATGAGGGACAATTTCTTCCCCAGAAGGGTTGTCAAGCCCTGGAACAGGCTGCCCAGGGCAGTGGTGGAGTCTCCATACCTCAAGGGGTTTCAAAGCCATGGAGATGTGGTGCTGGGGGACATGGTTTAGTGGTGACTTGGCATCTTAGGGGTCTTATCCAACCAAAAAGATTCTGTGATTTTTTTGGCTGCCTGTCAGCTGATTTTGCCAGAATTTGTGTATCTAACCTCCTTGGGTACTGTACAGTTTTTCCCATGCGCTCCATACACTTTTACCCATGCAGAGGTAGACAAACCACCTCTCATCTCTGAGTCAGAATAAATCACACAGGCTGTCAATGGAGCTCAGTTTGTAAATCATTCTAAAAATGTTACTAGTAGCAAGCAAATCATAGGTGAGACAAGCACTGAGTGCAGGACCTTCATAACATTCTGTCAAAGTGGACAGAAATTACTATCTTTATCCTATCATGCCTGGAAACACTGACTCAGAGAAATTTAAATGAATTTTCTGAGGTGCAGATGGAATGAGAAGCTTCTGACTCTCAGCCATATTCCCCTGAATTGCTTGGGCACTGTCTCTTAAATAAACCCAGGGACGGCTCTGACAGCTGCCAGCCCTTTCCAATAGCAGATCACTTCCTATGCTTGCCTTCTGCTTGATCTGGCACCTCCTGAAGTCAGGAAGAGCCCCAACCCTGACGGTAATGGGAGGAAGAGAAGTTTAAAAAATGGTAAATGCTTTTATGGAGAATTTGAAAATTCAATTTAATAAAGCAAACCTCGTCTTCTTTTTTTTTTTTTTTTTTTTTAT
>VWYK01039864.1:0-11514 GCA_013399775.1 Semnornis frantzii | reverse complement strand
TGGGGGGGGG
This sequence comes from Semnornis frantzii, assembly GCA_013399775.1. NCBI lineage: Eukaryota > Metazoa > Chordata > Aves > Piciformes > Ramphastidae > Semnornis > Semnornis frantzii. The sequence continues at coordinate 11,504 of VWYK01039864.1, read as the reverse complement.
GGTGGTGGGGGGGGGTGTTCAGGCAGTCTGCAGTTTAATAAATCACTGATTTCTGCTTGTGTGGTTTTTGATGGCTTTTACAGTTAATATTTTGCCTTTTATTTTTTTGGGCTGGAGCCACATGTTGCAAGCATGACCACTTCTGAAGTAAAAGGTACCAGATAAAGTCACCTTTTATTCAGTAAACATTTTTTAAAATTGCTATTCTAGAAAGGAAATACTGAATTGAAGGTAGGGAGTTTTCTTTTGCCCCAGCAATTTCAGTGTAATATGTTGTTACATAATGTACTAAGCAAATACTTTTAGTGATGTTTACCAAAAATATGCATATTGATAAATATATATTAAATGATACCTGCAGCTAGAAGGAGGTTGGAGAGAGAGGGAAGCCTCATGAGGAGGAGATTTAGCATGCAGAATACTGAGCTATGTGTAAAGAAACTGAGGAGGTGAGGCTTAATCCTGTAGCTGAACCAAGGGGCTTACAAATTGGGGTTACACTTTGGATTGGAAACTCCTTGGACAAGTTTTGTGCCCTGTTAACAGTAACTGAGTTTGTTGTGTGAGTTAATTTCATGGCAAAACCAAGTCAGATAATAAATGCATCACAAAACAATTTTGTGAAAATTTGTTTGTTCTCCAGGACTGCTATAGGAAAGCAGCAAACTTCTCCTAGGAAATTTCTGGGTTTAATAAGTAAATGAATAAATAAATAAAATGTGGATTGTTTTTTCTTAAGTTGTAAATGTGCAGAGCAGGTGGAATGAGTCCAGGGGAGACCTCAAAGATGATTCACAGCTCTGCTGTGAAGATAGGCTGAGGGAGCTGGGATGAGTTGGCCAGGGAGCCTTTGCCTCCTTAAAATACAAGACCTGCAATGTCAGGATATACTCCTTTGTGTCTGCAGAGTCACTGTTATTTGTGGCTGCTTCCTCCCTGGGGGTGTTGAAGGCCAGGTTGGATGAGGCCTTGAGCAGATGAGTCTAGTTGAGAGGTGCCCCTGCCCATGGCAGGGAGGTTGCAGTAGATGATCTCTGAGGTCCCTTCCAACCTGAGCCATTCTGTGATGATGATGATGAGTTGCCAGCCTGCAGCAGAAGTTGCTTTCTGTTGCCTTCTCTCCCTGCTCTGATTCACTGAGCTGGCATTACACAATCTCATTCCTTCATCTCACTGCTCTGGCGGCGTTCTGAGAGTGGGCTGGAGAAGGGGTTAAGACCAAGTAAGTGGGCATGGGTTTACTAGATGAGTTTTCTTGGCCTCGTAGGGAAATGTAGCTGATTTATTAGGCATTTGTCCTGACCTTATCTGCCACAGAAGGAAATGTTACAATGCAGATAGCACCAAAATTTGTTTGTAAAAGCTTCTATGCTTGCTTGTGGCTGTGCAGCACTGCACTCTGAGGCCATAATCTCTGCAGTTCCAGCTCCAAAACATACCTGCTCTACACTAGTGATGTCCCTGTATGGTGTGGGGTCAGAGCACAAATGCTTAGTCTGAAGAATGTTTCTGTGTCAGGCAGTAGAAGCTTGATATGTGTGGTAGCAGCTCTCTGGTGCATGCTTTAGGGTGGAGTATTCTTGTGTGGGCAGTCTGTGGGTGACCTTGTCCTCAGTTTCATTTAGTTCACATGTTCCTCTTCTGCTTTGGTTTCAACCCATCCCTAGGTGTTATCTGTGCTCCTTTTTCTTTCTTCATTAATGTAAATATGTATTTGTGTCTGCCCTTACTGTTCAATCAATTGCTCCAAGGAACTGAAGATACTGTTGTGGTATTTTGCTAGGAAGGAAAATGCAAGGTAAGAATTAGTGAAAAATGAAGTGTGGTCAAGCCTATGGCAGAGGGTTGGAACTAGGTGATCCTTGAGGTCCCTTCCAACCTTACCATTCTATGATTCTATGATGCTGTAAGTTCTTTAGAAGATCATGAGACATGCTTGCTTCTTGCCACTAATGGTTGCGTGTTAAATTGCATTAAAATGTTTAAATGCCAGAAAACAAGTTCCTGGTATGGCTAAGTGCATCAACCTGAGCTCTGTGATTTACTGAAGTCAATCAGAAGGTAGGCTAAATGGCAGCTGTCTAGAAATCAGTGTTAATCTGAGGGAACTGTGGTTCCCAGCAAGGCAGGTGATTCTCCCCCTTGACTCTGCTCTCCTCAGACCCCACCTGCAGTCCTGTGTGCAGTTCTGGATCCCTCAGCACAGGAAGGACATGGAACTGTTGGAGCGGGTCCAGAGGAGGCCACCAAGATGCTGAGAGGGCTGCAGCAGCTCTGCTATGAGGACAGGCTGAGAGAGTTGGGGCTCTGCAGCCTGGAGAAGAGAAGGCTTCCAGGAGACCTTAGAGTACCCTTCCAGGATCTGAAGGCAGCTACAGGAAGGCTGGGGAGGGACTATTGACAAGGTCTTGCAATGACAGGACAAGGGGCAATGGGTTTGAAGTGGCAGAGGGGAGATTGAAACTGGATGTCAGGAGGAAGTTCTTTACAGTGAGGGTGGTGAGACACTGGCACAGGTTGCCCAGGGAGGTTGTGGCTGCTCCCTGCCTGGAGGTGTTGAAGGCCAGGTTGGATGAGGCCTTGAGTGACCTGTGCTAGTGGGAGGTGTCCCTGCCTATGGCAAGGGGTTGGAACTGAGGTTCCTTGAGGTCCCTTCCAACCTTACCATTCTATGATTCTATTATTTAATCTAAGTAACTGTTCCTCATGGAGTAATTTCCATTAAATTGCCAGCAAAGCCAGACCCTTGGCTTAGGCTTTCTCTGTGCGCTGAACTCTGTGGATGAATCCTGTAGTCATGAATCTGCAATTTCAGTGGCTCCTCTACTGAAGGAAATGAGATTAGGAGTCGGGATTGGTTTGAGGTTTGGAATTCACAGCCCTGCAGCTGAATTCACCCAAAGCCCAGCTGGCTTCATGGTGTGAGCACTGTGCAGCATCCCTAGATTTCAGGTTTCAGTTGTTCTTACTGTATTTTTTTTTTTTTTTGGCCAGGGCTGACTAACCTCTGTAAAATACTTTAGTATGTAGAGAATGATGCCTGTTTTGTCAACACAAAATGTTGTTTTACATGGAGCAGTTTGAACATTTTACAGAAATGCTCTTGCTTCTGTCTCTTCCTCTACTTTTCCTATTGTTTCTGCAACTGTTTTAAACCCAAAACCAAACCAACCAACTTCCCAGAGGGGACTTTGCTTGGCTGAGTGGAAAAGAAAAAAATGCAGGACTGCATTGCCACGAGCAGGAGTTAACTTCTGTGCAGTGGCACAGGGTGCCCAGTCTTTGTCCCAGAAAGTTTGCACACAAACAGAAAGTAACAGGGCCTAAATTTGAAAGTATGGATACAAAGATAGCTGGGGAAGAAGCTGGCAAACAGCTGGGGGAAGATGTGTTTGTCTTAGGTGTAAACAAACTGCACAAAGGGTATCATCCTCACTGACACACAGGAGTGGTGACCAAGGATAGAAGCTATATTCATGTGGAGGCAATTCACTTTTTATTTTTTTTTCTTTTTGAAGGGGGTTGTTCTGACTCACAGTTTGAATGATAACATTTCCACAACACTAACGGAAGGAAAACTGGAAGGCTTTCTGCTTTATGTTATCTTAGAAATGAGTTGTGGTGCCAGTGCCAGTTCCCTGTCACTCCTGGAAGGGTCCTGCTGTGCATCTCTTCTAGTAGCACCCACTTCTGCCTGCGTGTTAAATTTTCTGTCCCATGCTTTCTGTCCCATTGACTTTCTCATTCGTGGATAGCACATAGGAGCTCCATTATGTGCACAAGGCAGACTTGCCAGCTTTGGATGCAGGTACAGCGAAGATAGAACAAAAGCATCGAAATTCAAGTCTTAAAGCCAAAGTCTTTGTGGGGTGAGGCATTTGCTTTGTCATTTGCAGCTTCAGGCAGCGCTTGGCTTGAGACCTTCACTTTAAGAGCTTTGCACCAACCAACGCGCAGCTCCAGATCTCAGGTCGCGGGGGTCGCTCGCGCACAGGACCGGTGCGGGGACAGGTGTAGTGTCCCCAGCCGTCGTTGTCTTGCGGGGGGGGCGGAATGAGGCACGACGGGCTTGCGTGGCTCCTGGACCCGTCGCCGGCTCCGGGAGAGCTACATCCCGGCAGAGTCCCCTCTCCTCCGCTTCCGTTGTGCCGGCGGCAGCGCCTGGTGCCGTTTTCAGTCTGCTGGCGGGAGCTCGGGAGGTGCCGGGCGGAAAAAGGCGAGCCCCTGTGCTACGGCGGAAAGCGTCGCAGCTCCTGCAGCCGCCAAACTTCCTATTCCTGGCTGAAATCAAAGCCTCTGCATGACCGTAACGTACTGTTAACAGCATCCAGAAGGCAGGCGAGTCCTCCGACGCCTGAACGAGTCCTGTGCCCGGGAGCCGCGGACGGATGGACCTCGGAGCCTGGCCCGGGCTTGCCACCCCGGGCCCTGAACTCCGCGCTCCAAGTCGGCGGGCCAGGAGCATCGGTGGGTCCCTGCGCTGGGCTGTTCTCGGATCGCTTCCTCCGCAGGTGCGGATCTGGGCGGCTCGGAAGCAGAACGGCAACCAAACAGGGTGAGTACAAGAGGTGAGCTCCGCTGGCTTCTGCCTTGCACATCGTCCTCGGCTCAGGCACCCACTTGAAGCCTTTCGGGGCGTGATGAGGAGTCCTTTATCGGAGCCAGGCGGGGGCAAAGGCTGTGCCCACTTCATCCGCTCTCCCTGGGGAATGGCTTGTCGGGCGCAATTAGCAAGTGGGCTGGCTTTCAGCTTGCCCCCAAGGGATAGAGCCTGGTGTGCAAAAGGGGTGGGGATGTGGCGGCTTTCTCGCTGAGGTTTGTTATTATTGGGTGGAAGAGGGGGAGGGGGAGTTTGCCGAGCAGACAAAATGCGGAGCCTCCCCTCCTCGCAAGCGTATATGTGCGGGAGGTGGGTGGCTGTGGCTCGTCAGAGACCGAGGTAGAGAAGCGTGTGTGTGTGGGGGCGACTAAAGTGGTTCAAGCAGCGGCCGGAGCATGCATTCCGCTCAACAGTTCCCTGCCCTGCCTGCGGAGGAGGAGCGCTACCGGCAGGTCCTCTCTGCCAACCGGGTAAGGCGAATCAGAAGGCGCTCTCCTGCTCTTATGGGGCTGGGGGCTTGCGAGGACGGCTGGCTGCGGCGCTCAGCGACCTCAAGGCTGCAGGCGGAAGGCTCAGCGGGACACGCAGTCTGGGCCAGCGCCGGGTGCCGGGGATGCTGGGCGGGGAAGGGGAGCGCGGCAGCTCGCTCGGACAAGGGGAGAGCCCCGCCGTCTGCCGTAGTAGGGACGGTGGTCTCGGGAGGCGCAGGTTCGGCAGTCTTGGGGGGCAAGTGACCACTAGCGCCCTCCCAACGCCTTCCAGTGGCGAAACCTGCGCGGCGGGGCGGGAGAGGTGCCGGGGACGGCCGCGTTTAGAGGCGCAGGATATAGGTGAGTCGCTAAGAGCGCTTCACGAAAAGCTTCGCGGCCTCTGCTCCGCGGTTGTCTCACAAAGTCAGCCGAGAACAGCAGCGGCGCCGATGGGCCTGGGGTCGCTCTGGCGATGGGCGTGCGCCGAGCCCGACGGCAACAGGTCCGGCCGGGATTTGTGAAAGCAAAGTTTGGGCTTTACCCACGGTAGGATGGCCGTGGCAGCTCCACCAGCGGTCCGGTCTCCCGGGGAGCCTATGGCATCGTCCCCGGCGCGGTGTCTGCCTCCATGCAGCAGCGAGAGATGGCTTTAGCACTCGAATGCACCCTGGGGTCCTCCGTCCCTTCGCACAACTGTCCGACGGGATAGTATGGCTGGCTACCACCATCCCCGCGAGGTGGTCATCCCATCGAGAGTCACAGATAGAGACAGTTAATGCCTGCAGGGAGAAGCAGCACAGCGGCGTGCCTGCGAGAGTCCGACCGGGATAGCATGGGTATTCCCAGCGCACTCCCGGGAGGAGGGGTGAGGGGGATCACGCCTCGCCTGCCCTTACAGAAGAAGCTGCACTGGGTGCGTGGCGGCTCGTAGGAGGCGGCGGACGAACGTTCGGTGTCAGTCTTGCGCTTGCCGAGCCGCGGAGCGGGAGGCGGTGAACAGTGGGGCCGGTGCGGAGCTGGAGAGGCGCCGGCGGAGCTTTCCGTGCTGTCGCACCCCTCCGCCGGCGGCCGAAGCGGCACAGCGGAGGGTTTCACAAGGGTGCACGTACGGCAGTGTGCTTCGGTTGCATCGCCGCTCCGCTTGATTTAAAGTGCAGACTCCTTGGACGTCTTTCATGGCAGGCGATTAATTAATTAAACTTTAATTTATTAGCAGACTGGCTGCAAATGGCGAACTCCTCGAGTGAAATCAAATATCTAGAGCTCCTAATGCATTCACGAGGTCTCTCGGGAAGGTTTAGTTTTCAGCGGTTAAAATGCGGGGATGGATTTTTCCATATGGCCATAACTTTTCCTGTGTTTCTAAAAGATGGACCAGTCAGCAGGATTAAACCATAGTGATTTAGGTTTGGTTTCGTCATGAATGCCTTAGTTGAAGGGCTCTGTTGTAAGCTTCTCAGGTACTGTGATGCAGGCAGCATTGAATTAGTGCACCGCGGAGGAAATCCGTATAGCTAGGAAGGAGCAATGCGAGGAGCTGTAGAACCTGCTTAAGTGTCTCTGTAAAAGCTGGTGACAGCTCCTGAGTGTCTTGGACATCGGCATTCTGTAGGAAGGTGGGAGCTCCTCTGGCAGAAAAGGGAATTCCAGTGTGACCAGACCTTCTTTTGAAAGAAAATGCTCAGGTCTTTCCCCCCTCCTTCATCAGCCATTTACGGGGTGCCCTGACAGCTGTGTTTTTATCCCTGTGGGGAAGCCTAACTCTCCAGCCTTGCATATAATCGCCACTCTTCGCACAGCCTTGGGGAAGCCACCAGTACTCATTGTCCTGAGAAGGCTCTCAGGAGGGATGCTGCCAGGCAGCACAGCTCGCTTGTCCAGATCTGTGCTCTGTTAGTATCTGATGGGACCACCAGGGCAAAAACACTCCTCCTTTTGGAGCTGGGGCTATAAAATACTGAAGAAAGCATTCACCTCCTCTCCAGAAATCATTGGTGGCACTCAACCATGTGCCTTTGGTGGATAGCTTGAGTGTGCAGGGATAGGTGTGAGTCACAGGTATATAAGATGGTTTGACTTGTGTCACAACTGGAAGTCTTAGATTAACTGCACTGTATCTGTATTATTGCTTAGCTGTTAATTAGGGATTGAGTGATGTCTGCAGATGCAAATGAAAGCCAGGACTGCTAACAGTGCCAGTAATGGCTTAAAAATCCCTGCTTAGTTGAATGTAGGAACTGCTTTGTTGTTTGGGTTGTTGTTTTTGTATTTTTTTTTGCTAAGCTGCTATACATGTTTAGGTCTTAGCGCTCAGTTCCCTGAGGGAGCATTACTGTCCTGCTGTTGTACTAAGTCCTGGGCTGCAGCAAGAGCAGTGTGGGCAGCAGGGCAAGAGAGGGGATTCTGCCCCTTTACTCTGCTCTCCTCTGACCCCATTTGGAGTCCTGTGTACAGTTCTGGAGACCCCAGCACAGGAAAGACATGGAACAGTTGGAGCAGGTCCAGAGGAGGCCACCAAGATGCTGAGAGGGCTGCAGCATCTCTACTATGAGGACAGNGAGGCCTTGAGTGACCTGTACTAGTGGGAGGTGTCCCTGCCTATGGCAGGGGGTTGGAACTGGATGATCTTTGAAGTCCTTTCCAACCTTACCATTCTATGATTCTGTGTATTGCCAGGCACATCAGTTTTTGTTGTTGTTTGGATGGCAAAGGGAGTAGTGCATGCAAGGGCTGAGGTGGATCATCAGAAATCTCCTTTACCAGAAAGGGAAGAGTCCTTCCAAGAGATGGCAGAATAGGCAAGGTAGTGTTGGGACGGTTACAGTCAGTGATGAAACCCAGTGGCTCCTGCTCTCACCCTCCCCCAGCTGCTCTAACCAGCAAATGCAGGATGCTGAATAAGCCCTTTGTACACAGGTGGGAAGATGGTGTGGCTTAGTGGTTGTTTGGGCTCTGTGAGTCTCTGCCACGCTGTGGTCCAGCAGATTCTGTCCATCTCAATACAACATAAGCACTACAGACAGTTTCTGAAGAGATGCAGCTGTGGATTTGACCCCCACCCTGGACCACGAGGCTGTGGAAACCAGATTGTCTGCTGTCAGTCTGAAGAGCACACACTGTGAGGCAGTTACACACGGTGGCACTAGCTCTTGGTGTGCTCTCTGGGTTTTGAAAGATGGTGGCTACTGCTGCACTGTGTCAAATCCCGTCGGCGTGTCAGGTATCATGGGCAGACGCTGAGAAGGCTGGATGAGTGCCTTGATCCTGACTGCCAGTCAGGAGGGGATGTCAGGACACTTCCAGCAGGGCACTTCTAGGCTTGCACACACAGCTGAGACCCTCCCCACATGTGGCAGTCCTGGTTCTTAAAAGCCTCCAGGATGTAGCAGTTAACGATCAGGACTCTGTGCAGCTATCTGAAAGTTGTACACCCAGGGACAGAACAAAAGGACACAGTCTCAGACTGCACCAGGGCAGGTTCAGGCTGGATGTTAGGAAGAACTTCTTCCCAGCAAGAGTGATCGGCATTGGAATGGGCTGCCCAGGGAGGTGGTGGAGTGCCCGTCCCTGGAGGTGTTTAAAAGGAGGCTGGCTGAGGCACTTAGTGCTATGGGTTAGTTAATTAGAAGATATGGGGTGATAGGTTGGACTCAATTATCTCAAAGGTCTTTTCTAACCTGGGTGATTCTGTGATTGCAGTCTGAATACAGTTTGAAATACTGAGGTTTCTTTCTGTCCCGGTTTGTTTCCTTACCAAAAAAAAAAAAAAACCCAAACAAACCAGGAAGCAGACCTCATAAATGGCAGGATGGATAAGTACTGTTCTCAGTGCCAGGGGTAAAGGTGGATTCTAAGCCCTTGTAAAGTGGCCGACTGTCACAGCAGGACAAGGAAAGCTTAAATCTTTCTTGGAAAGGTCATTGTACACAGAACAACCTCTGAAGACAGTGGCCAGACAGGCTCCAGCTTGCCTACTGGCATTGCCTATCTATTTTTAAGTCTAGTGACCCTCCACAGTCAATTTTTGCCATGTGAGAGTGTGGAGTTTCATCTGTAACTGTCCTGAGCATCGGTCTGGGTCCTAGGTCGTAAGCATCTCCCTGCACATGCCGGAATCTGGAACTGAGGGAGTTAATACAGGTGTCTGGTGGGTCCTCGCTTCCTGAGATGTTGCGTAAGGAAAAATGAGGGGGGAAGGAAGAGCTCAAAGCCTCGGCTGAGTGCCTTGCCAGACGCCACAGCCTCTCTGTGCTCCGGCCCGGGCAGCCTCCTCTCCTCAAGTCCTGAGCGAAGGCGCAGGGCGGGCTGGCGAGCGCAGGTGGAGCACACCGCAGCCACCTTGCCCGTGCTGAGCGAGGGAGACCGCGGCGGGACGTGGGGAGCTCGGTTGCGGCCGTCTCGGAGCACAGCTCCGCCACGGCAGCCGCCGCCGCCGATCGCAGCCCTTCCCTCCGCCGCTCTCTAAATAACTCTCGCCGGGCCGACCTGTCAGATTCCCGCGGCAGCGCCGATCCCCTGACTCGGGCCGTCTGCAGTGGAAAGTCTGAATGCGAAAAATACCGAGGTAAAAATAGAGCCCCGGCGGCAGGTCCTATCGCCGGGGCTCCAGCGTGGCCGCACCCGCCCCGGGCGCTGAGCGCTCCGCAGGCGCCGCTGCCTGCGCTCCTCGGCACTGCGCGGCCCAGAGATCTGCCTCACCTGGCAGGGACGCAGCGCCCGCTCGAGGTCTGTCTTAGTACCTTAATGGTCAGTTCTCCTTCTAACTGGCAGGTGGAAGCGAAATTAATCTCTGCTGCTTAGCTGTGGGACAGGTAGAATCACAGAATCATAGAATGGTAAGGTTGGAAGGGACCTCAAAGCTCATCTAGTTCCAACCCCCTGCCACAGGCAGGAACACTTCCCACTAGCACAGGTCACTCAAGGCCTCGTCCAACCTGGCCTTGAACCCCTCCAGGGGGAAAGCAGCCACAACCTCCCTGGGCAACCTGTGCCAGTGTCTCACCACCCTCACTGCAAACAACTTCCTCCTAACATCCAGTCTAAATCTCCCCTCTGCCAGTTCAAACCCATTGCCCCTTGTCCTGTCATTGCAAGACCTTGTCAGTAGTCCCTCCCCAGCCTTCCTGTAGCCCCCTTCAGTTACTGGAAGGCCACTCCAAGGTCTCCTGGAAGCCTTCTCTTCTCCAGGCTGCACAGCCCAAACTCTCTCAGCCTGTCCTCACAGCAGAGCTGCTGCAGCCTTCTGAGCATCTTTGTGGCCTCCTCTGGACCTGCTCCAGCAGTTCCATGTCCTTCCTGTGCTGAGGGATCCAGAACTGCACACAGGACTGCAGGTGGGGTCTGAGGAGAGCAGAGTAAAGGGGCAGAATCCACTCCCTTGCCCTGCTGCCCACACTTCTGATGCAGCCCAGATAGTTCCCTTTTGAGCAGTGCTCCTCTTTTCCAACCAGCAAACACCAGAGAAACAGGGAAAATGGTTTAATATCCTAATGTAAAAATAATAATGAGACCACAGTCAGGGAAGAGCTTGCTGTTTCGAAGAGATGAGAACCTTTCTGCCTCTAAAGACCGAATTAGATTTCATCCCATGCCTGCTTTGTGCAGGAGACTGCTCCCCTGACGGCAGATTCTCCCCAGCTGTGGTTTCAAGCCACTATAATCCAGAGCAATGCTTGTAAGTAGTTAATTACGCCTATGCTGTTATTTCTGAAGGTTGAAGCCCAGTAATTGATACCAGAAAATGTTGTGTGTGTCTTCTGGTCCATCCATGTTGTGTTTCCCAGCCCTTGGTACCCACTGGAGCATACCAATCTGAATCTACCCACTTCTAGTTTTGTTCCATTTCCCCCCAGTCCTGTCACTACCTGGCATCCTAAAAAGTCCCTCCCCAGCTTTCCTGTAGGCCCCCTTCAGGTACTGGAAGGCCGCAAGAAAGTCACCTCAGAGACTTCTCCAGACTGCACAACCCCAACTCTTTCAGTCAGTCCTCATAGGAGAGCGTCTCCAGCCCTCTGAACACCCTTGTGGCCCTTCTCTGGACATGTTCCAGCATGTCTAGATCTTTCTAGTAATACGGATTCCAGAGCTGATCTGTTTAACTTAGCAGTGATTTAACAGTAAGAGCACTTGCCCAGAGCGATTGCCATTGCCTGTCATCTCAAAAAGCTGCTAGTTTCTTTGCCTATACAGAAAGTTCCTTGAGAGCATCTCAGACTCAGAAGGCACTTCCTAGCCAATGAGGCTATTTTTTCCCCCCTTTGTTGCTTCTCAGTGAAGCTGTAAGAAATTAATGTGCAGCTTGCATCGTTCCTCTCACTTAAGAATGCAGCCAGGGCATTCTCTTGCCCATAAAACCATGGGTAGCAATGAGGAGTTTTCCATCCCAGCCCTTCAAGGCCTGCAGTGCTGCATTCATGATGAAAAGCTCAACATGA
>VWYK01039861.1:0-10588 GCA_013399775.1 Semnornis frantzii | reverse complement strand
GTGACCTGTGCTAGTGGGAGGTGTCCCTGCCTATGGCAGGGGGTTGGAACTGGCTGATCCTTGAGGTCCCTTCCAACCTTACCATTCTATGACTCTATGAAACATGGGCTGGCCCAGAGGAGATGTGCTGTTCTGTTGTCCTGGGCCATAGCCAAAGAACAGCTGTGCTCACTTACTTGCATGCTAGCTGTGACCAGGACAAAAGCCAGAAGATAACAGGGTAGGCTATGAGAGACCTAGAGCAGTGTGTGGGAAGGTCTTTACCAGCACCTGGTTCTTCTGCAAACATCTCACACTCAAACTTTAAGTCATCTACTCCACCAGTACAGTTTCCTCAGTCCATGTCTCACACACTTGCCTAAGCAAGCAGCCCACTTCAGTTCCATTAGCTTCCAGAGATCAAAAGCCAGTTGAACAAAACCAGGCTGCAAGCAATGCCTACTGGGATCAAGTCTGTTTCTGTGATCCTGGGAGGTAACATAGTCTAAATTCTGCCATTTCTCTTATGTGCTATTTCCAGCATCTGTTTTACAAAATCCTTTGTTTTAAAGCCTTTGTGCTTATTCCCTTGACAAACTCTAAGCTGAATTATTATTTCTGCAGTCAGAATTCCAGAGCCTTCAGGGTTGGGATGAAAAATCCCACTCATCTGGGAATTAAAAGATGGCAAGAACTACACTAGCAGAACCTGTGGGACAAAAAGAACTTCAGGGAAAAGCAACAGAGACAAAAAATAAAACGTGGGGGAAACGAAACTGTATCTTTGTGCCTTGTTACTGGAGTTAACAGATGTGGTAGTGTGTCATGAAAGTGAGCTGCTAGATGAGACTATGTAGATTCACAACAAGCAGCTCTTGCAAGGATGAAGTTGAATCATTGGGTGATGCTGTAACTTTCATACTGCCTGGTGGGGTGAGTTGCTGAAGTGATTTTTTTCCTCAGAGCCAAACCACAGAGGGCCTAATTCACTCATCCTGAAAGTCCACTCAGGAGCAATTTGGTGTGTACACAGAAGGAGCTATCATCACACATCCAATGAGGTGGCCACTAGAAGGATCTAAGGCTGAAAGATCAAGACTGAGGTAAGGATTCAGCAGCCAAAGCTTTAAACAGTTGCCGTATACCTAAGATTGATAACTCAGAAGTTTTAGTTCCAGTCAACATTTCTTCTCCCACTTTTATCTGCAAACACTGCACAAAGCAACCTGACACTAGGATCTTTCACCTCCACCCTTCAGATGGTCAACACATTTAATATTATGCTAAGCAACAACTGCATAGTCACTGAAGGGTTACTACAAGCCACTTGCCTGAACAAAAACTGTATGGCCATGGTTACCAAGTAATAGTAACTGGTAAGGTGATGTCACTAAGCTTCATGTGCTGAGCATGGGTTCATACTGACCCAAATGCATATCCAGAGCTGGAAAAGAGGAAGAACACCCTGCAGTTTTCTGTACCACTGAAGGAAGCGTGCACAGTAGTTTAGAATAGGTTGTAGCACACAACACTTGACAGTGAGGAGCAGCACAGACAGGGAGGGGACGTAAAAGCAGTGGACAGGGGCAGGAATATGCAAAAGCAGTGGAGAAGTGGGGAAAATACATTTGAGCAGAGCAAAATCTGATCTCCTGTGGGCACCTTATCTGCATGTAATCCAAGCCAAGACTCATTGCACTGTGAAAAAGGTCTTTGCACTTCATTCTGGGTTGATGAAAAGCTCAAGATGAGGCTGCAGTGTGAGTGCAGCCCAGACAGCAACTGTGTGCTGGGCTGCAGCAAGAGCAGTGTGGGCAGCAGGGCAAGGGAGGGGATTCTGCCCCTTTGCTCTGCTCTCCTCAGACCCCACCTGCAGTCCTGTGTGCAGTTCTGGAGCCCCCAGCACAGGAAGGACATGGAAATGTTGGAGCCAGTGCGGAGGAGGCCACCAAGATGCTGAGAGGGCTGCAGCAGCTCTGCTGTGAGGACAGGCTGAGAGAGTTGGGGCTCTGCAGCCTGCAGAAGAGAAGGCTTCCAGGAGACCTTAGAGTAGCCTTCCAGGATCTGAAGGGGGCTACAGGAAGGCTGGGGAGGGACTATTGACAAGGTCTGGGAATGCCAGGACAAGGGGCAATGGGTTTGAAGTGGCAGAGGGGAGATTGAAAGTGGATGTTAGGAGGAAGTTGTTTGCAGTGAGGGTGGTGAGACACTGGCACAGGTTGCCCAGGGAGGTTGTGGCTGCTCCCTCCCTGGAGGTGTTCAAGGCCAGGTTGGAGGAGGCCTTGAGTGACCTGTGCTAGTGGGAGGTGTCCCTGCCTATGGCAGGAGGGGTTGGAAGTGGATGATCCTTGAGGTCCCTTCCAACCTTACCATTCTGTGATTCTATAGTGGCTACACTGCTAAGTGCAATGGAGGAAAGCTCTGTGAGCCAGCAGTTATCCAGCATGTGCAGAGGTTTATCTACAGAGCACTGTAACCACAGCTTTTTACCATTCTCTGATTCTATGAATCCCTCTGCAAGGCTTCTTCAAGTTTATCAAGTTATTCAGTCATGACTTCTCCCTTACCTAGTCCACTAGTCAAGACCTTCTAATGAGATTATTCCCCCCACTAAAAGGTAGCTGATTTTGCAAACAGAAGCTGGATTGCCCCAAACAACTGCCCAAGAACTCACTACATTTTACTGAGGTTGTCATCCCACAACCCATAAAATGAAAGTTGAAGTGGTTGCCCAGCATGCTGTGATCCCGAGGTTGCTAAACTTGATGTCTGCCTGGTACAGAATCACTGCTGTGTGGTCTTCCCAAGTTAAATGTGCATTGCTGTGCCTTCAGCTGGATGATGTGTTTCAGAACATGCTGTTGGACACACTTTCAGAAACACCAAAATGCCCTCTGAGGGAAATTCTCAGCTACCATATGACCCTAGGCATAATGTGAACAGTTTTTTTAAAACAAGAGGGGGAAAAAAATGTTAATGACTTTTGATTTTTAAAAGTTATCTGCAAGGATTTTTCAACTCAGTTTCAATCCTGGGTCCTGTGCTGCTATTTCAGTCTTGCCTCCTTTGCCTTTTTCCCTTGAAGCCTGATAGAGCAATTTTCCAAGTGCAGGTTGCCCTTTATCTGCTTTTAGTTCTTCCCTACTTGGGCTTTTGAAACAGCTACCTAGGACATCCCTACCCTGCCACAGAGGCTTGCTGGCTAACAAACTGTTAACACCATTGGCAGTGATTAAAAGCAGAAAGACTTTTTCACCCCTCAGCTGCAAGACATTTTTCCTACTCACGACAGACAGCCCCAAACAGATGCTGCAAACACAAAGTTGCAGCCAAACCACAGATCTGACAAACTGCAATCAAACAAACCATTACTCAACAGATAAGCAGACAAATTAATTTACTCCCAAGGAACAAGTTTTATTCCTTCCACACTAGCAGTCACACAAGAATTTTGGTCTTTCATGCACTCCACAATCTGAATTTGCTGAGAAAAGGAAAATGGAGATTTAAAAAGCCCTTAAGATATGTGCAGTTTTTTTCCTGCCTCCTTTCTTTTTCTTTTCTTTAAAGAACTTTATAGAAGTTGTTTGCAGTGAGGGTGGTGAGACACTGGCACAGGTTGCCCAGGGAGGTTGTGGCTGCTCCCTGCCTGGAGGTGTTCAAGGCCAGGTTGGAGGAGGCCTGGAGTGACCGGTGCTAGTGGGAGGTGTCCCTGCCTATGGCAGGGGATTGGAACTGGATGATCCTTGAGGTCCCTTCCACCCTTACCATTCTATGATTCTATAATTCTGCTAAAGGTCTTCAGTAGATGCTTTCTCTGCTCATGAATTTCTTGACCAACAAAAGGCTGAAAGTTGGAAGGGTATTTGGTGAGATGTTTTAATGATTTTTATCTGGATGTCTGCTTTCAATTTCAATTTAAACCTACTAAGCCAGATGGGCCCAGTGTGACTGCTGGTGTCAATAAGTCCCAGCAAGGCATGAACAGTCCCCCCCCCATCCCATGTATCTGCAGCTATGGTAAATAAAGATTCTCTCCCATGAAGCAGGAGATCTGGCTTCAAATCACTTTAGGAAGCACGCAGACATGTAGCCAAGTCTCCTGATGGCAGGTGAATGTTATAGCACAGAGCTGTGTGGGAACAGGAGCAACCTCACTCCTCCTTTGACTTTGACCCCCAACTCATTCCTTAGGCAAAGGGTCCCAGTAGCAGGAATGGCTCCGAATCATATGTAAAGTGAAATCTCTCACTGCAGAGAAAGTAAAACACCTAAAACCTGCAAGGGATTATGCACAACATTTCCTGTAGCTTGACTGGTTCATTTTCTGGTCAGAGTGCAGGCACTGATCTCTTTCCATACCGTGTATGGACAATCCATACCTGATTGCTAGGTCATGACCTCCCAGGAGATGGCAGGGAGCTGTATGCTGCAGTGCAAGGGAACATAAACACTGGATGGAACACAGCAGTGTGATGCAGATTACCAGAAACATGATAGCTGTGTTAGTGAGCTGCTCCACACAGGATGGTTTGCCCAGCTCTTCAGCAGCTGCATTGCTTGTGGTAGCCAAGCTGTAATGTGCAGTGCAGATGTATCCTGATGACAAAGCTGCAGTAATCTGTGAACGTGGCCCAAAAGTCTGCAGCTTGCATTGAGTTGAAATATATGTTGGCAACAGCTCTGATAATTAAATCACATTTTAAATATTAATCATAGAATGGTTTGTGTTGGAAGGGACCTCTAAAGTCATCTAATCTAACCCCCCTGCAGTCAGCAGGGATATCCTCAGTGAGATCAGGCTGTCCAGAGCCCTGTTGAGCCTCACCTTGAATACCACCAGGGTTGAGGCCTCAGCTGCATCCCTGAGCAACCCATTGCAGTGCTCCACCAACCTCATGGTAAAGAACTTGTTCCTAACATCCAATCTAAATCTCTTTTAACTCCAACCATTGCCCCTGGTACTATCACTACAGGTCTTTGTAAATAGTCTCTCTGCATCCTTTTTATATTAGGACTCCCCAGAGCCTTCTCTTCTCCAGGCTGAACAAGCCCAGCTCCCAGGTAGACATGCAGTATCTTAATATTATTCTAGCCAATTTCATGTTGCTAACTCAAAACTGAATAATCTAGATCATTCAGGAAGCCAGGGGCTTTCATAGCTCCCTATGCTTTATCTCTTTTTCTGTGGCAGATACCAGCCATCAGGGTCACAGCATCACAGGATGTCAGGGGTTGGAATGGACCCAAAAAGCTCATCCTGTCCCATGCCCCTGCCAGAGCAGGACCAGACAATTCAGCTCAGGTCACACAGGAATGCATCCAGACAGGCCTTGAAAGGCTCCACAGAAGGAGACTCCACAACCTCTCTGGGCAACCTGTGCCAGTGCTCTGGGACACTTACAGAAAAGAAGTTCCCCCTTGTGTTGAGCTGGAACCTCCTGTGCTGCAGCTTCCATCCACTGATCCTTGTCCTATCCCAGGCAGCAGTGAGCAGAGCCTGTTCCCACACACACACCCCCTTCAACCCCCAGCCCTCACATATTAATAACCATTTATTAAATCCCCTCTCAGTTTTCTCTTCTCCAGACTAAGCAGCCCCAGGTCCCTCAGCCTCTCCTCACCAGGCAGTGCTCCAGTCCCCTCATCATCCTTGTAGCCCTCTGCTGGACTCTCTCCAGCAGATCCCTGTCTCTCTTAAACTGGGGAGCCCAAAACTGAAGGCAGTACTCAAGATGAGGTCTCATCAGGACAGAGAAGAGGTGGAGGAGACCCTCCCTTGATCTGCTGGACACACTCTTCATAATGCACCCCAGGACCCCATTGGAATTCTTGGCCACCAGGGCACATTGCTGCCCCATGGACCCAAAGAGATCATCGAGCCCAACCCTCCTGCTGAAGCAGGATCATAATGTAGTGCAGGTCACACAGGAACACATCCAGATGGAGTCCCAAAAGTCTCCAGAGAAGGAGACTCCACAACCTCTCTGGGCAGCCTGTGCCAGTGCTCTGGGAGCCTTACAGCAAAGAAGATCTTCCTCATGTTGAGGTGGCACTTTGCACACTCTAGTTTATATCCATTGCCCCTTGCTCTGTCACAGAGCACAACTGAGCAGACCCTATCCCCTCCTTCTGACCCCCAGCCCTCAGATACATATAAACATTGATTAGATCCCCTCTCAGTCTTCTCTTCACCAGACCAACAAGCCCCAGGCCCCTCAGTCTCTCCCCATAGGGCAGGGCTCCAGCCCTTTAATCATCTTCATAGCCCTCCATTGGACTCTATCAAGTATCACTGTGTTTGCTTCATGTGACTCTTGTGTATGATGTGGACCTCAAAAGACAAAGCCCAGCTCACAGGCATGCTCATAGTCCAATCTGTTTAACAATAATTGAACCAAAAGGAATTATCTCCATAAGAAGCAGGCAAGGAAAAATCAGAACTGGCATAATTCTTGTGTATCAGAGGGACATTGGATAAAATAATAGCTGTGGAACAGGCAGGAAGAGCAGAAACAAAGATTTACATTTCAGATTTATATTCCAATGGCACTTCATCATCATTTGCCCATTCAGAGATCTGCAACCAAAAGGTGAAAATTTGAATCTCAATATTAAAAAAAAAATAAATGGGTACTGAAAATAGAACTGAGTGAGAGACACAGAGGTCAGTCATTTGGAGAGCTCTTGAATATCTGTCTTCTGAAATTGGGTTAAAGAGATGCCTGTTTAGATTTAGTAAGATACCTGAACCACCAAAGATATCACATCTTTCATTTTGTTAGTGAACCATCTAGGAATAAGTCAAGATTTAATTTATCATTAAGCCAATTAAAATGCTAACAAAGATTCTCCATGATTCTAAGCACTGCATTCAAGCTGAACCTTATGGAAGGAAATTATTTGGCTCAGTAAAAGAACTACTAAGAGGTTCTCCTGGTTCTGAAAACAAATCAATTTGAAATATTTTTTCAACAATCACCTTTTAATTGTTCTTTTTTTTAACTGAGAAACCATTTTTTGTTATTTCTTTCTGCAGCCATTGATACATAAACAGCAATTGAGTAGTTCCAGAGTTTAAACACTATGCAGCCAACAACTATTGATTGTTTAGGGCTCCTGAAAACTTCTCCTATTCAGTCTGCTGTGATCTTAAAAACATAAATATTTCTCTGTCCATTTCTTGTTGCTGTTTCTTGTATTTCTTTCTGTATTAGGCTCCTGAAAACTCTTCTTATTCATTCTACAGTGATCATAAAACACATAAATATTTCTCTGTCCTTTCTTGTTGCTGTTTCTTGTATTTCTTTCCATATTAGGCTCCTGAAAACTCTTCTTATTCAGTCTGCTGTGATCTTTAAAACCATAAATATTTATTTGTCCATTTCTTGTTGCTGCTTCTTGTCTTTCTTTCCACATTTATTTGAACAGTTTTTTGTTATGAGTGCTTCTTTTACATTGAAGGTCTTGTGCAGGCAATAGTTCCCAGATAAGAGACACTGGTGAGACACTGGCACAGGTTGCCCAGGGAGGTTGTGGCTGCTCCCTACCTGGAGGTGTTCAAGGCCAGGTTGGAGGAGGCCTTGAGTGGCCTGTGCTAGTGGGAGGTGTCCCTGCCTGTGGCAGGGGGGTGGGACTGGATGATCTTTGAGGTCCCTTCCTACCTTATCATTCTATGATTCTATCATTCTATAAAAAGGTGACAGTCTGGAAAGAGAAGTGAGAAATAGAAGCTTTGAGAAGACATCACAACTGAAGTAGGTTTGCACTGACTGCATCTGGCCACATTCCAATGTTGGGGTGTGGGTTAACTAGACTGAGTAAACTGAGACCTAGCACAAATCTTCACTCTCCTTGGGTCTTTCTCATGCTTTGTAAATGAGCACATGCTGACAGGCAGGACAATTTGGTGCTGACAGGTGCAGTCTGATGCATACTGAAGAAAATAATACCTGAAGTTAAGTACAGGTTACTGAATTAACTAAGCTAATTCAAGAGATGAGCATAGGGATTCAAGATGTACCTCTGCAGCATGCAGGAGAAATTACACAGGCAGCTGAGGTGATCCAGTGCTAAAAAGACAACACTGAAGAATGCTTTTAAAAGGTTATTTTAACTAAAAGAGTTTGTGTGGCTTACCTTGCCAAAGAGGTGGGCTGAACAGGCCACTCCATCACCATGAAGGTATTGCAGAAGTTCCCATTTCTGAGAGAGATTAGGGCTGTGACAAACTCGTGTGAAGGAAGAGTGAAGAGTTTGGGGTTGTTTACATTAGGGAAGGAGAAGATAAGACAAGGCATGATAAAAAACATGAAATGGAATTAATGTAATATTGTCTCAGTCTCCTAACACAGAAACAAATGCATCTCTGGACAATGTCAGCTCTTTGACAAAACTTAAGACTCAGAAAGCTCTCGGCTAAAGAAGCATTGGGGGTTGGCAGCAAGGGGTTGGGTTTGGGGATTTTGGCAAAGGCTCAGGTTTTCCATGGAAAACAGACACAATGGCTCATGAAAAATTCCATTTTCTGATTGAGAGCATTTGATCCTTCCCAACCTGGTGACATAAAGACCTAAAAGGATGTGCTGTAGGTATTTGCCATGTTTGTTGATCAAGGTTAATGTTTGCTAATCAAGGCTAATGTTTGCTAATCAAGGCTAATGTCTGCATCTGAATTAACAAAATAAGTCACCAGGGCTCAGAGAAAACTCTGCTGCCAGAACTTTCTTTCTGAGGATGCCTGCTTTTATTGGACAGATTTTTACCTGAATTGCAGCTGATTGGTTGTCACTGCCAGGAACAGTGCAAATTGACATCTTCAAGAACTAAAAGTTCTTTTAACAGATAGTGAGTAAAAATTTTCAATCAGCTCTAACAGCCAATTGTGTCCTGGGCTGCATAGAGAAGTGTTGCTAGCAAGGCCAGGAAGGAGATTCTACCCCTTTACTCTGCTCTCCTCAGACCCTACTTGGAGTCCTCTGTGCAGTTCTGGAGCCCCCAGCACAGGAAGGACATGGAAGTGTTGGAGCAGGTCCAGAGGAGGCCATGAAGATGCTCAGAGAGCTGCAGCAGCTCTGCTGTGAGGACAGGCTGAGAGAGTTGGGGCTCTGCAGCCTGCAGAAGGTTTCCAGAAGACCTTGGAGTGGACTTCCAATATCTGAAAGGGGCCTACAGGAAGGCTGGGGAGGGATTATTGACAAGGTCTGGGAATGGCAGGACAAGGGGCAATGGGTTTGAAGTGGCAGAGGGGAGATTGAAAGTGGAAGTTAGGAGGAAGTTGTTTGCAGTGAGGGTGGTGAGACACTGGCACAGGTTGCCCAGGGAGGTTGTGGAGCACAGAAGCACAAAATGTGATCATCCATCACATTCTGTGCTCCACAATCTCTCTGGAGGTGTTCAAGGCCAGGTTGGATGAGTCCTTGAGTGACCTGTTCTAGTGGGAGGTGTCCCTGCCTATGGCGGGGGGTTGGAACTGAATGAGATTTGAGGTCCTTTCNATCATAGAATCATAGAATGGTTTAGGTTGGAAGGGACCTCAAAGTCATCACAGAATCATAGAATGGTTTAGGTTGGAAGGGACCTCAAAGCTCATCATAGAATCATAGAATGGTTTAGGTTGGAAGGGACCTCAAAGCTCATCGTAGAATCATAGAATGGTTTAGGTTGGAAGGGACCTCAAAGCTCATCATAGAATCATAGAATGGTTAAGGTTGGAAGGGACCTAAAACCTTATCACAGAAGGGACCTCAAACCTTATCATAGAACCACAGAATGTTTTAGGTTGGAAAGGATCTCAAAGCTCCTCCATTTCCAACCCCCACCATAGGCAGGGACACCTATTACTGTTTTGTTCTGGCTTTTGTCAAAAAAGGGAGCTTCAGGAGGTCTCCTGTTTTGCCTTCAAGTAACAAAAAACTTTCCAATTGCTACACTTGAGCACAGAAAATAAAGTTATGCAGCCACCTCCATGGCTGTTTCTGGTTTAGAAGATGTAAAAACTGCCTACAGCAAAGGCTGCTCTGTGTTTGTGCACACCAATGAAGTGATAACGAATTAGCTTCTAATGCCATTTGTAATGCTAGCTTTGCAGTCAGCCAAAACAGCAATCTGTTGCCCTGCAAGATAAAGCATCTTACTTCTCACATGCTTCTTTTTTCTTTTCTTCTTCTTCTTTTTGTTTTTTTTTTTAATGTGAAAATGCATATTTAGATAGCCAAATATGTACTTTGCACCACAGCCACTGCATAATCTTTTTACACTGAGAAACAAATACTTCATCATTTGGGTTTTTTTTTTTTGCAGTATCTTGGCAGGGAGGGGGGCTGACTGCTACCAGTGTTTCCTTGCTTTCTTGGGCACTGTGAAAAAAAGACCTTCTAGAACAGCTTTGAATCCAGATGTTTCTCTTCCCTGATGTGCTGACACGCTAGGCCAGATTCTCATCTCCCATCTGCTGAGTGTAAATCTGGACTATTTCTACAGAAGTCAAAGAGGGAGCTGAGTATAATTTTTGTACAGAAATGTGCCAAGAGTCCAGCTGAAGTTCTTTATATCCACTAAGAGTTAAAATATTTGTTTAAATGCTGCATTGAGAAGTGTTGCCAGCAGG